>QYTT01091322.1:28357-43668 GCA_006980735.1 Dasypogon diadema
ATACTAGAGATAGTCTCATCTTTGAGCAAAGGAAATACCATGAGAGCTTTTATACGTCACAGCGTTTTACTGCTTTGCAAAATAACGCGTTTCATTCTGCAAAACTATAGATTTTGTTTTAATAATCCCTTTTTATTTTGACACAAATAAAGCCAAATATTTAATTAGTCTGCCGAAACGAATGTGTTTACGACCAAACTGCGTCCAGGATTGCAGCTATAATACAATGCCGTAATAAGCTTCTCGCGTATATTGATAGAGGAAAATTTACAGCAACTGTCTTAAGCAGCCATAATTTTTTCCTATTATACTATTAATGTGGTTGCAGCAAGAAATTTTTGATTTGAGATTAAATCACTTTATAAGTTACAGCTTCGTAATAGCGCGCCAACATAGAATCGTCTGCTTAACAGTGCTGAAACTATAGAGGAAGCGGGTAGGGGACGAAGACAGAAATACATTTCTTGTATCACTGTCCGTCACTCTCGGCAAAGACCTAAAAGTACCTGAGACATCACTGCCTTGAACAAGTACATGAAACAGGTGAAAAATAGGAGCACAAGCTGGGTATTAACTACGCCATGGCGCTGATAATGTCTTTCACTAAAATTAAGGGCTGGTTGTGTTCGTAGATACAGCCATAAGATTTTCGACATGGTCACATATAAGCGATTAGTCCGGAATGAAGAGGTCTAAAGAAATAGCCACCTGTGATTCACGGTGGCCACATAAATGGTATACAAATCCCAACTCGTTCTACTTGAACCGCTTACCGAAATGAACAGCAGATTACCTGTTGCTATCGACTTCCGTGGGTGAATCTTTCCTACATTGCCCTCGGATCCTTGCTCATCCTTCTGCTAAGGGTCGTTTTGGCTGGTCTGCGTCGGATTGTTCTTAAGCAATTCTCTAACCTAAACGTTTCTTGTTATAACCAGCATAACATATATGTTGTGCTATCGTAGCATTTCCAAAACAGTCTGCACGCATCATCGTCTAGGATCCCCATTCTTTGGAGACCATATCCAAAACTCTCGTACCCCGTAGAAGCCAGAGCTTTTCTTCTGGTTTATTCCCTCAACAGGACAATTCCTTTCTTAGCTTATCAACATTGCCATTAATGGGGGAAGAAAAGAAATCTTTCAATAGATATCCGCCTATCTGTTCATCTGTCTGTCTGTCCGTCTGAGGCTTGAAATTTGGTACACAGATCAAGTTCGTAAATGGGCCAATTTGAACAATTCCTTCATAAGGTTGCCATATGGGACCTCCAGTTACGTCAATTAAAAAATCGATATTTTCCTTCTAAAACGAGAAGATTTTGAAGAAAATGAATAGAACTCGACACGCAATATATATATATAGGTTTTCGAGATCGCTGATGGCTAATCCAGATTTGGATTTCTTAGATTCAAAATGGCGGATCCAATATGGTGGATAAGATTTTCTAAACGTCAGTGGAATGTTGGAAAAACAACGGATATATAGGTTTTTGGGGCTGATGATTACGAATTTAACCTACCGCTTAAGGCTTCAACATGGCGGATCAAATATGGCGGTCGTAAATGTTAACTTTATCAAGAGTTTCTCGGTCATCATGAAAATAAGTCCATATGGGTTTTTGGAGGTTGCTGATTTCGAATCTGGAGTAAAATTTTGGAGATTCAAAATGGCGGATCCAATATGGCAGGCAGGGTTTACTACAGGTCAACAGAATATTAACGAAATGGCAAATTAAAGCTAAAGGGTGCGTCGTCAGATTGCGGATAGTAGGACTGCCTGCACTTTGAAGGTCAGCTGCAAATATGTAAGAATAAGTACTGATTAATTGAAATTTTCTCGAAGATATCTTTAGTTTAGTTGATGTTTTTCTTGACACTACTTGCAACACTTTTCTCCTCATATTGAGAAAAGATTGTGCGCAATTTTATCTCCAAATTAAAAGCAAATTACTAACACTTGACATGTGTATAAATATGAACCTGACTTCGTCCTTAGTTTCTGTCAGTTTAAAGGTGAAAAGCAGTCATTTAAAGAAAATGTGATATACAAGTTAGGGCTACAATTTATATGTTTAAGTCATAGGGTTACCATGTCAAACGTTTTAAGAACAGTTTCATAGAAACTGGCTACAAAAGCATTAAATGCAATTCTAGTCCAACTAAGAATATCGACAAGGAGATAATCGCGTCGGGAGAAGTTTGATGTGGAGAACGCTATGTAATTGTATAGAAAAACCACAATACGTGTAGAGAACAATAACAGTAGAGTAATGTACAATAATTATCGTAGAATAGTAGAGAAGAAAACATGAGAGCAAAAGACCAACAAATAGGGAATAATTTAAGTTGTAATTACTATTGTTTCGCTTTAATTTGTATTTAATTTTATTTTAACGAATTCTGCTGCAACACTAGTGGGACAACTACAGTGTTCGGGGAAAAAGATGAACATACTCCATCTGAATTTAAAAAAAAGCCGATAAATTGTATGATTGCATTTCTTTAATTATTATTTAAAGTGTTTTAAGTCGCTCCTTAATATTTGGAATAAAATGATGTTTTTTTTATGAATATTTGAGAACAGATTGTTTTTTTTTTAATTTTATTTACTTTTTTGCTTGTTAGTTGCTTTCCGCCTTATGTTTTTCAGTTTTTAATCTTTCAGTTCTTGATTACGCCTCATTATCTAATACTTTCTTACACGGATTTTCGCGAAAAAATGAAAATTTAGAACTTTTGCTAATCACGATCATGATCATGAGTATAGCATGAAAAGTTGTATTCATGTGACTGTGGCTGTTTTCTTTCCTAAAACATTTTGAGACATTTTGAAAAACAAAATTTTATTTCCAAATATTTTTATTTTTTCCGAAAGTTTGTACCTCAATTCTTTTGCTTTCATGCTTTCTTACGTATGTAGATGCTTCCCTCTTCCTAGTGGTTAAGTGTTGAGAAAAGGTGGGGATGAAGACGCTCACAATTCAGTAGTATTGAAAAAGTTACTTCAAAACAACAAAACAAACAAAAACAAAAATTCGGGGTTTTCAATTTTTTGTTATGATTCCGCGACTTTTTTCCTACATGTATTGAACAAAAAAATCTTACTAATAGAAGAATAAGATAGTATAGGCGGATCACTACGCGAGCACAAGCTTAAAATGAGTGCAGCTTATTTTTTTTTTTACGTGCAGGGTTTTATGAAAGGTTGCAGATCTGTTCAATATCACTAGGCTTAAATAATGCAGAGCCTAGATACCTAAATCGTAGTCCTTCACTGACCTCACAATCGCAAAGGATGTGAGCCGTTATTTTATCCTTCGTCAAACAAAAGTAGCAAAACTGCCTACGATAGGGATAATCTTGTTTAGCTGAGACGATCCATCAAGCTATAACAAAAAACACTGGCCAGCTCCTAAGGCAGGCAGTGAACGCTCCTGGCCAGCTATGCCTCACTTGGACGTACTCATCTTTCTCGCTCAGTGCTGTAAGCAATAAACATTTTATAGGCGATGTATCGCTGGGCACAATGATACTGTTCGCCGATCATGATAACCTAGCCCACAGTGTCCAGTGAGAAGTCAAAAGATAACTTCCATATCGCTTTTTGTTGTGCAAGAAGCACATGCAATTGGGGGTTTTTAGTTTGGGTCTTAGAAAGAACTTGGATTACCTCAGTCCAAAGATTCCACTCCACTCCTTCGCACATTAAAATAAAAACAGGTTCCAACCCGGTAAATCTTTCAACACAGCACCGCCTTGCCTTTGGTTGATCTCATGTTTTATCGTTCCAACTTATTGAGGAGTTTTATATACTTGCAAATATCCTAGAACGAATTTAATGGGTACTAAGTGTTTACGGTCTGTCTGATAGTATAAAGAACTTTGCGTTCATAAATCGTGTCAAGAATAAGTTTCAGCTTCGTACATCAATAGCGTATACCTCCGACAGGAACACTGTTCTTTGGTGCCCTACGAATTCTGCCGCCGGTTCTGCATCCTTGGTGAGTCGATGTAGTAAGCTACTGTTCCTCGGGGAAGTAGTTGATCCGTTCGACTCCGCAAACCCTTATAACCAATGTTTGCTTTATTGCTAAATCTGATTAGAAGCCTTACACTGGCGGTTGGAATTCTTTACACATAGGTTGCTAGATCATATCCAGCTCGAAGGACCAATGTCTAACCTAACCATAACCCTTAGCATTGGTCCAAAAATCACCGCTAGAAAGGGGTTATGAGTCATTAATAAAAATATTTAAATCTGTGGTAAAGAATTCCCCCCACTCGCGTTAAGAGTCCTGATCAGATTTAACATTTACAAAAGCTGAAGAACTCATGGTAAACATAGATCCAGTGATTTGCAAACAAGCCAGCTTCTGGAGTTTCCTCAGTTTGTCCATGAGCTTCTCCTTTTTAGTCTTTCGCCACAACAACCAGGGACCAGAATGGCCACCGACTACTGCTGTGTAAAGTCAGTTAATGTTCATTAATTACCCCTTGCCACAGCTTTTCTACGTTATGAGGACTCTTTCAGCTGAGGTTCCTTATATACTACACTTTCTGATCTGATCTAAACAAACCTAACCTTAACTTAGGAAATCTCTGGTTTGAAAACGCTTACTGGTTATTGGTGGCTGCCCTTATAGCAACAGATCGTACAGGGTGTTCCACTATACACCTCCCATGTTGGTAGTTAATATTTAATCGTCAAGTAGATAAGGTATTAGGTGAATAATCCTTTCAGGATTTCAGTCGCATTTTTGTTGAATTAATAGCCGGATAGGCACGTCAGGCTGAACTGATATGCTACAGAGCACCATCCTGAGTCCGTTGATGTTTTATTATTACCGCAGTAGCCGCTGTTTCATCCTTTGTAAATTTGCAGTCGATCTCTTCTTCATTTCAGTCAACTCGAACATCTATTTACAAGAATATCTACGTGTGTCTTTTTATAATTGAAATTTTATTCTTACTTGGAATTGAACAAAGTGAAATGAGTCTGTTGTGTGGATTTACGACAGCATTTCTACACTGTTTCATTCTATCAGCAATTTCATGGCTGTTTTTTGAAGGTAAGTTTAACATGGAGACGATTATTCGATGGGAAACGCCATTCATTTGTGTATCTTTCCAGGATTTCAATTGTATGTAACCCTAACAACAGACGATATGCTCTTAGAAGTTGAAAATTCCGCAAAAATTATCTGGTACTATCTGTTGTCCTATGGACTGTCGTTAACAATTGTAGCGATCTCCTTAGCCGTGGATCCCAGTTCGTATACCCAGAGTGACTTTTGTGTGTTGATGGAGTCCAATGCTCTTTTTTATACTACGTTTGTGGCACCGATATTTCTCTTCATTGTGGTAAGTCGAACTGTGTTTGATTTTGTGGGCAAGAAGGCAGTTTTTGTGTACTTTTACAGGGTGCCATCGGGTATACTATTTTGGCATGCTACATACTGTGCAAGAAGAATAAAAAAACTCTAAAGAACAAGGAGCATAGTAGACTTACGAGTGTTAGGTAGGATTGATATACCTCAGCTCGTAATCGTCACGCGACTAATGTTTTTTTACTTAGATTTGATCTGAGGTGCTCATTTATATTTTTGATAATTCTCTCTGCGGACTGGTTGTTCGCATACTTTTATTTGCGGAAAGCCAAGCTTGAAGAAGATGTGTCTAACACTTACGGATATGTATTTATTTCATTTAATTCGTTGTTGGGACTGTACATTTTCATATTCCACTGCATTCAGAACGAAAAGGTAAGACATAAAGAGTGAAGTATTTTTTGGAATAACCATTGTACGCATTCTAGATACGGCGCGAGTATCGAAAGTACGTTCGTCAGAATTCCTGGCTTCCTAAATGCTTACGATGCTCGAAGACATCATCGATTTCATCATCGGCGTCTCACAATCAGAACCAGCACTATGGAACGGCAGTCAGTAGAAAAAGTCCCATTGCATTGCCTGTGGAATCTACAACAGAGGGCATACCCGCAGGTACTCCAAAGTCATCGGCTCCACCTTATCCAGAAGTAAGTGGAACTTGTCCCGGGACTGTTCAACACCTGCAGAATCCCGGAGTGGGTTCGGTGTCCAGAAACCACAGACACAATATTATTTTAGAAAGAGCTGCTGGAGGTACACTCAGAACACCGAGCGGTGGACACACCTCACCAACATCTTCGGCTGGTTCAACACATCTTATATTCAACTCGACTCAAAACGACCAGGGGCACGTAAGTCTGCACGAACCCTATACCAGGCACAAATTTCACAACTTTTCAATTCCAGGATTGGAATTACCAGCAACCTGATCAATACTTCCCATCGAACCAAACTGCCACTTTAGGGAACGATATTACTAATAAAAACCTTAACACGTACGACGATAAATTTCTGTACTATGACTGCAAATCAAAACGATTGAAACAGCACCCCACCAATCTGAGAAATCTTCCACAGACACCTCACCAGCAACATGAGTATTTCTACTGGACAGAGAAGAACAATCGTAAGAAAAATAACGGAGACGTGAAAAATCTCAAAACGGACACAGTCCATGCCTTTTATCCATCGTATAAGAAAACCATGATAAAACACTTTCCATCTGGGGCAGATGAGGACAAAATGAGTGACAGTGACTTCCCCGAGATGGAAAATGAACGAAAGTACTTTAGGTACCCACCAAAGCAACAGCAACAGCATCAACATTCCTCGGATGAGGATCACGCGGAATCTCATTTAATACACTCGGGGGCATCGTCATCTCATCCAAGCGATTGTTTCCCACAAGATTTACCATCGTATCGACAACACTATAGACATAAACATCCTAGCTGTGATCTATCTAATGAGTTTGCGTGTTCGATTCCATCGGCAACATCGTACTATAACCAGAGCTCTGGACCAGATGAGCCAGTTTACGAAGAAATTCTCAATAGTCAAATGTCTGAAATGTGTGATGAGGACGATGATGATGATGATCCAAATGACATTATCATGGAGGAGGAACGATACAATAGATTAAGGAGAATGATTGCAAACAAAGAGGATGGAATAAGACAGCCGTTCAGGTAAGAATTTATAAGTTTATAATTCTGGTTATGTAGTTATTATTGGCAGTCGTGATAGCCCTTTCTCTACACACTGAAGGCTTTCGTCTCCATTGGGACCCTAAGATTGAAAGTTTTTCACCTGAAGTATGCCTGAACGTAATGCAACCGACACTCTGCTCTATTTGTCCTCCCCCTAGCATTGTGTCTCGTAAACTCTCTTCAACTTGTCATTCGCTCTGTTGTTCCCACGTGCCATGCACCGAAACTTGAGACTTAATCTGTGTAAGTTCGGAATTCAGGAAGTCTATCAATACTCCCAGTGTTTTCTGTGTTCGAGCCTTTTCGGTGGCATAAAGGCCTCGCAGGCTGCAACGACAAGTCCTGAGTAACTGAGATTTCTAGCTCCCCCGAGAAACTTTCGATGTCCATTCTTCCGACATTCCACTTGATTGATGCTTTTCCGGCGTCTGTCTATCAAGAGCTTTCACTGAGAACGTCGAAAGTGATTTAGAGGTCACTACCCGAGTAATTGTCCAATACTCTCCAGCTCTGGAAGATTGGCACCAGAGTTTATCAGATAAAAGCCACATCCGGAAGAGTCTTTTCGTACACCAGAAACTTATTTCTGCGTTGACATTCAGAAGACCCGTTTCG
This sequence comes from Dasypogon diadema, assembly GCA_006980735.1. Lineage (NCBI taxonomy): Eukaryota > Metazoa > Arthropoda > Insecta > Diptera > Asilidae > Dasypogon > Dasypogon diadema. Next base: position 36,074 of record QYTT01091322.1, read on the forward strand.
GAAGCCATTTCCGCTACGCACTTGCCTTAGTAACCACAATGAGACATACCCCATTTAAATGCCCTTGAATAAACTTCCCGAGCACCATCATACGTCCTGCCGCTCTGACAACCTCGTTTTCAAGACCATTAAACTATCCTAGCAAGTCTTAAAATCCGGGTACCATAAATGGGGCTTCCTGACCCAGAACTACTCGCTCAGCAATAGAAAACGAGATTAGTAGTTATGCTTTTATTTAAGTTTGCCTGTAAGACGCGGATCATTAGACGGCTTTGTCCCGGAAAACCTTTGCTCCCTTTCATCAAGTTCGTGGCAACTCTCCCTCCCATATCCTCAATGGCAATATTTCGCCCCCTGGCCCGCCTTCACGTTAGCCTCTTTCTTGAGATAGTCGAGGTTCTGTATCTCGAAGCTACATCTGGGCTTGAGATAAGGCACAATGAATTTCTCATCCGATATAGTCCTCATCACCTCGCGAAGGGGTGTCCTATTGTTTGCTTCTTCATCTCCAAGAGGACACCTCCGGACAAAATGTTATAAATAGCAGGAGAAATCTCATAGAGTTAATAGCTACTACTTGTTTTGCATTTTCTGTTAGTATTCTAGACACCACCTTAAATCGTAAATAGAAGGCACGATTTTTCTCTTATATTTTTTAAGTTACAAAAGATTAATCTTTCTTAACAGATACATTAACAATTACCAAGTGTGTACCAAGTTCAAGGACTTTTAAAGTCGGGTCTTTCCTAGATGGGAAACACCTATAGGAATACTTCTTTCCAATCGCAGGTTGATGGAATTTCTAAGAACGTTAATATAAAATTTCTATCATCAAAGAAGAGACGATTTTTTAACACGATATCTATCTCTTGTAGTCGACAGTTAAACAAGGGGAGTTTCGATTTCAATCCATCGAAGTGCTACAGAAAGTCGCCAACATCACTTTCGAATTCAACAATAGACGACAACACACCATCACATCGGCAGCATCAGCAGCAACAAATCGTTGGAAGGAATATCTCAGCTATGCTAGATGAAAACAATACAGTTGTTTGTTACTTGGAACCGCTGCCAAAATAAATCCAAAAGGGAACACAGCATCAGGAAACGATCACATTATCAGATGGAGATGATGGACTGTGTGCCATCTTCTTCTCCTCCACAACTACCGCTAAGTATTTAAATTATTCGTAAAATTGTGACAATTATTAGAGATACTCTGTATAGTATTAATATAAGTGGAATGAACGATGGTAAGAAGAAAGTTAATTGGAAGATTTTTTGAAGAGAAGCAAATGAAAGTTGTGTCGTCATCACTTCAGAAATGTTAAAACCTAAAACTTTCAGACTTTCAACCAGAGTCACCTATTTCCTAAATCCGTCCATGACGCCTGAAAACTATATTACTTACATTCCTGACTTGAAAAGAAAGAAAAAAACATTTCCAGATCTTTATCTATACAAGAATGTATCTAATAAAGAGATATTCTATAGAATATATCCGCGTATACACATCCATAGAGTTCTTCGCTGAAAGATACAGAAAAATTAGATACATGTAAAACAGTGAAACGGACATGAATTCAGTTATTGCCGGAGGTTTTAGAAAAGGTTTCACTACATCGGCCAACAAAAATTTTAAGTAAAGGCGCTTTTTCATATCTTGTTTCTGTTAACAATTGTCTATCTGTCTAACACCAAACTGTTGACAATACTTACTCCAATTACATCCGGTAGTCTAACAATTTTTCTGTTTAACTGATTATGTACATTGATTTATTTCAGATAGTTTGAATCCGTTGAGAAATTTTCACTTTGTTCTCTTTTCTTTTAACAGCAACATGCACAGAGTTGTTGCATTTCACCTACTAAGTTCTCATCTTTAAAATGATTTCTCGTGGACAGGGACAGCTATGAACTTTTCGTCAATTGCATTGGCTGTAATTTCTATAATTTTTTGGTGCCAATAATGTTCAGTGACCAATGCTCGACGGAATGGAATCCCATCTTTCTTTAAAAAACAATTGAAAAGAACTACAATTAGTTTATGCCAATTATATAATATCTTAGACATAGGGAAGGAAAGAAAGCAAAGAGTATGTAGTGAAGTGCTTACTCTTATGAATTTCCAACTAGCCTGCAAAGCTCTAAAAGAATGACGTTGTTATTCCAATTCCTAAGACCCGTTCACTAGCTTTCGACCCATTCGTTTACTATGCTTCCTGCGTAGAGTACTAGAAAAATTAATGCATGGCCAGATCTGTTTCCGATCGCAAAACTGCTATGAAGATGCTTTTCTTAAAATATAACATCAGACATGAAGTGACACTATTGATCTTGCTGGACTTCAGTAAGGCGTTCGACTCTGTAAGCCATCCAAAAGTTAGCAACAAGCTTAGTGATGTACAAGTATATTCGCGTAGATCTATTGATCTTATGGAAAACTACGTTTCTCGCGTGAACGAGGACTCAGGTAGTATTTTTGAATGGTTCAAAGTTTATTGCTTGGATCTGAACTCAAATAAATCTTCCTCGTTGCTGGTTTACACGAATGAGCTTGATCTTAATACAAGGTTTAGTTGTTGCAATCATGTTTCTAGGATAATAAGCAAAGTTTCCTTGCTTGGCTGACCGTTGGATGCATATCTTACACACAACAGGCTAAAATTCTAAACAACCTACTTACATATATAAGCAAATGTATAACAATTCATTTCTTCAGCTCAAAACAGAATGTCCCTTACCAAATATCGTATATAGCTAGCACTTTTCTTATCTTCGACTACCTTCGATCCATCGAAACTAATTCTGAGAAAATGAAAGAAAAATGCGGGCATTGCAACCAGTCTTAACCATAAGTAATAAAATTGAGGCAACTGAAATTCAAGGTTTTGTATCGCAATAAAACCATTAAAAGGATATGTGGAGAAAACCCAGGACGCAGGAGAGACTGAAACTATTCCCGTCTTCCTTATTGCAGGTGGCGACAGAAAACGAGGTCTGTCTCATTTAATTTTTGTTTTACCGTTTTTACAATCCTCACGATATTTTTAACCAGGGCGAGAAGAAACAATATAATGTCCCCTTTGAATAACTTTTTCCCCTTAGAATTCCATCGGCAAAGCTTTGCAATTTCTTTGAGTTGCTATAGCTTCCAGTTTTCCTTCGAACTTGAACTTTAGATCCCCTTGAAACTAACCATATTTCCTTACTGCTTTTCTTAAAAACGATCGTTCTCATATTTGCGAATGGTTTTCACAGGTTTCGGTTACCTAAAAGATTTTTTCATCCTCAGAAAAATATAAAGTACTTACGAAAAGCATTACAGGGAGCTCCAAAAAAATAAAATCTCAAAAGAAACTGAGGAACACCACTTTTTAAATTAAACCCATGAATTTATCATACTTGCAAAGCTTTTTAGAACATTACCTTTTGAAAATCAATGCATCGATTTATTTATTTTTACTTTGTTTGCGGCGATTCACTTTTTTTATTAAGCACATTTTAAACCTTTTGTGCTATTTACCTTTAGCCTGCAGTCTCCCTCTGTATTGTCCTGGGTAGAAACTCAAATTTGGTTAGCTTAATATTTTTTGTAATCGTTATAAGGGACTCGAGATCTGTGATTTAAAACGCGTAAAGTATGTATTCTAAATTGGCAGAATTCTAGGAAACATTTTCTAGGGCACGACTGGATGTAAATAGGTAACGTTGAGACTTGCCTTAAGCCCCCACATCCCTAATTCTATTATCCCGCTGTGTATTTATAGGATTTTTAGGAATTACCGAGCTGAGCATGATGATGGAGGTGGTGGTCGATGAATCCACAAATCATACTTATTTCGCCTTCGGGTGCCTGCCTACATTGAATATTTGTTTGTAGAAATTTTCGATTTCTGCTTGGATCCCTCTAAAATGATTGATCTTACGACTGTAGAGGATACATTTTCTCAGGTCTGCGGCTATTATAATAAAATATGTATAACTATTTTCGGAGAAATAATTTCAAGAATATTGCAGTGATATTCCATTCACACTATTATATCAATGTTGGTCGATGTAATACAGATACACCTTGAACTTGTCGCCATATCTGAATTCAGTCCAAAAATGAATTTCTCTCGAAACGAAATTTATCCCCAAAAACTGACAGGGCAACCAAAATATCACCCAAAATCCTTTTCCTTTTTTCGAACAGAATCTTCACCATACTCGGACCGGAACTATTTTTAAAACGTATACAGCATTAAGGTAAGCATTATAACCACTACACAAACACACATGTATTCAATAAAGCGAACAAGTCACACTCGATTTCAATAGTTGTTTAGTATTTAGGACGAAAATCACATGATTCAAAAGAAAAAGAAAAGAAAAAACCAGCAAAAAATTTTTTCTGTGTACTGTCTAAAAGTGTAAGTGGAATAGATGAAAACTCAAATATCTAAGTGGAAAAAAAGATAAAATTGTTGTCATCATCCTGATGTATGGGATGGAAATTTTTGTCAGTGAGGTTAAAAACGGAAAAGAAAGATATTTTTGTTTTTTAATCGCAAGCAAAATCGATTATTTTTGTAAGCTCTCAATTTTCAAATAAAAGAAAACAAGATCGTAGAGGTGGGGAGGAATCTTTAAGGAGATGATATTTATATGTAAAACGAGAAAAAAGAAAAACGATACTATCTATTTGTTGTCCACTATCTACTAATCAATTTCGTATATTATTTTTTATCGCATTACTAAGTGTATGTCGAAGTCGAACTATATGAGGAGGTGGGATTTATAAATTAAATGTGCACACACAGAATGAAAGACGATTTTTGAACATATAAAAAGAAGTGGAAAGGGTGATTAAGGCAAGAACTAGATAAACAAAAACAAAAAAAACCAAAATAACAAGATATTCTGTTCATTTCCCCGATTTACCGAGAAATTTCCTGTGTTATTCGGTTTTAATTTCTCTAAAAAAAATATAGTATTGACCAATGAGATACTTTTGAAGTGATATAAAACCCTTAGGAAGAACACCTTTCGTTTCTGTCACAGCCACGATATATTGACTTTGTTCCCTTAGTTTTAGCGAAAGTTTGATAATGTTGCCTGGACATATACCTAAGTTCGTATATGGAATTTTTATAAATTATTTTTAAATGTATATATGCAGTGTATATAAAATCCAAATAAAAATCTACTTTTAAAGAAAAACACGTTTATTTGCACTGATTGAGTGGATGAGGATCCGCAATGCACTTTCATTATAAAACTGCAGTTTTAACATTTATATGTTTTTTGTTTCCTGCGTGGTTGCGTTCAATCGAAAGAGGACAGCCCGCTAAGTAGGGATGCAAAATTTCGGCGAGATACAGAGATACTACTCTGCGTTGTTTGAGCAGTTTAAAAGTTAAAGAGCCCTTTTAAGGACTTTGGTTCATATTTTGCGAATTCAAGGGTGCCGTGAGGAGGATTTGGGGGGGGGGGGTTTTATAATTTTAGATATTGCCCTTTCTACTGGTATTAAGACCGCGCCAAAAAAATTTTCACCCAAATTGCACAAAATCCAAGGGTTGAAAAGAAGTGCTTCATTAGAATTTTCTTCAGCAGATCTAAGCAAACACGCCACCATGGCCTATCAGCTTGCGTCAAGGTGCCTATTCGCTATGGGAGTGTGGTGTTTGGTGCATTTATTTCCTTGCATGAATCACAGGATAGTACATGCACAACAATGACCGCATGTGATGGGGGATGATGCGCTTCCGAGAGTCCCGTGAAGCCTAAAACTTCTACGCCATATCTTCTTGGAATGGGTCTCAACCAGGGGTAGTTCAACTTTCTTATGACTTCTGTATTTCACTGTCGTGGCTCATTATGAGTTTCGATTCAAAACTGATTCCTTCAAACGAACTAAAACATCGATCGGAATCGTGGTTTGTGAAAATTAAGGTCGATTTCAAATACGGGCTCCTCGACAAGGTATTGGGCAGGACATTCAGACTTCTCTTGTGGTGTTTGATAGTGAAGCCGAAAGGTTAAAGCCTCAGACTCCACCTTGCCAAACGAAAAGATAGGTCTTTCTGAGTCAACAGCCGCATCAAATTCGCGTGGTCTGCACGAAAGAAACTTCTGTACACTGAGGACGGCTATGAGGTACTCTAGTTTAGTCACAGAGTAATTTCGTTGGACTGAATGCAAACTTTTATGATACTAATGCTATGACCCGTTCTTCATCGTCAAGATGCAGTAAAGCTCCATTCACACTCTGCTGACTCGCATAGGATTGGATAAGAGTGGTCTCGGTGTTCTTTCAACTGTTCAATGGACGTCCAGCCATCCCTGTGTTTTGTGAGCTGGGTATTCGATTATGCAAACTACCTTGTCCGGGTCAGTCGCTACTCTTCCGACACCGATGATGTACTCTGGTATTTAGTCTTTCTTTTCTCAACGTTAATGGTGATGCCAGCCTCCCGCAGGCAGTCCGCCACCCATGCCAGCAGCTATAAGGGCGTATCAAAACCCCCAGACAGCACATGGAAATCCTTGAGACAGATTAGGAAGTTTTCTTACACATTGCATAGAATCACCCTGTCCATCCATTGAGCCTGCGTTTTTTGTGGAGCTTTGCATCGGATACCAGGAACCATGAAAGCCGTCTCCCTATCCAGTTTAACCTGCTAGAATGCGTCCTTCAAGTCCAGACTGATAATGTACTTGGCCGACAGAAGGAGACTTAGATGCTCATCTATGTAGAGTAACAGGTAGGCATCCTTTTTGGCTACTGCCAATTAAAATTATTTTCCTAACATTTTTTTTATAATTTTCAGTCGATTTTCATTTGGCTGGTAATTCCAGATCAATTCCAGATCAGATTGGCTAAAATTCCACAAAACGACAACATCAACTCTGGAACTTTTGTGGAGAGTGAAGATCAAGAATAAATTTCATATAATGCTTGCGATAATTTCCTAAGATGTGTCTTTCCTACGTTTGACTGGGAACCTTCTATCCCCTGAAAGAGTTAGTAGCCGGTTCTGAAAAGCAGTCCACAAATCCAAAAAGTCCGATGTGAATTTTGGACAAGCAAAGCATGCAGCCTGTAGCTCGGGACGAGACCAAAGCAGGAACTTGAAGTGCCTGGACTATAGCTCATGATTTTCACACAGATCGGTCAAAGGGAAGGCCTCCAAAGGCTCAGGAAAAGGTATCGCCACCGTTCGCCCTCTCCTGTGTTCGAAAACCCATAATTGATCAATCGCAAGTGTTGCTCACATTCAAATCGTTTTAGCTACGCAGATCGCGGAGTGAGTTTTATACTTCAAGGGGATGGGGGAGGTGTACACTGTACACGTTAGATCTCTTATGCTTTGTGGTACTATTTTATAAAAAAAATAGTCAGATCGCTCTCATCTTTCGTCTAAGGATAGCTTCGAAAAGCCTGACCATCTTTTTTCGGAGATTATTACTTAATATCAGTGGAAATCTCAGTAAAAACTTATGAGTATCTTTTTCTACTCTTTTCAGATTTTTGCCAATGTGGGAATGGGACTTTCTAAACAAACCCAAGGAAGAAAGCCTCTGGAGTCGATAGTTCAGTGGCAGTT
>QYTT01091324.1:0-22447 GCA_006980735.1 Dasypogon diadema
TCAACCCTGAAAATGCAGCAAATGAAACATGAATTTAGAGTTTTGTAGTTGTAGTGGAAGGTATTTTGTGTTCACATTGTCAGTTTTATAGGTATGTAGTAGTGAACTCTACCGAACCCTTGGCTGAACTCGGGGTTCGAAAACTGCTATAATGGGTTAACTCGAGTTAACTCAGGTTAACCCAAAATTGTCAAATAAAACAGCTTTTTATAGGAACTGCTAGAAAGTGTCAAGGAAACTGCAATAAAGTGAACCCTGAAAGTGCAAATGAAATTCAACATGAAATTAAATACAATGCCGACTTGATAATTCGAAAGCTCGATTGTCAGAATTATTGCCTTAAGGGTCTCTATAATCCGAAAGGATTGCAAAATTTTGCTCTTGTAATCTGAAATATGTGGTTTGTTTCCCTTAAACAGATTTCTACTGCAAATAATTGATCAGAAATTCAAACGGTACAATTGTTCTATGCTTTTTATGGGTTCTACAACCCAGCAGCGAAAATCGTAATCAACTCCGAAAGGAACTACTTCCATCATGAATGGAAAATTCATTAAATGGTTACAATGAATTCAAAGTTTTCCCTACAAATTGTAAAGTTCTAACAAGCCTGAATACCATGGGAAGCATGGTATAAATGATATGATATACATAATATACATGATATAAATAAACAAAAATGGAATTATTGGAATTATTAATAAAATATTGCAAATTTCTTCGAATACCAAAAATATTTAGGAAGTACATAACTAACAAAAAAATAAATAAATAAATAGAATAAAAATAAATAAAAATAAGAAAAACATACAGATAATGATGAAATCAAGTCGACTCAGCAATTGATAATCCAACAAATAAAATGAATCCCAGAAACCTAAACCTAAACCATCGCGGTATAAACGTACCCTTACGTTAAATAAAAATCAAAGCAATTCCCGCCGGAGAATATCGTAAAGGGGGAGGCCAGAAGATGATCGAGGTCAGGGCTTCTTCTCGTTTTGGTTCCCGAGTAGTGAAGTCATTAAAGAAGAATTTAAGCATTTAAGAACTTTATTGGTGAAAAATAGTTGGTGAAAATCTAACCAGTGTAAACGGAAGAAGGAATTTGGAACGGGGCAAAGGATTTAGGAAAAGAGGCGAAGTACGAGAGTCAACAGAAAAATAAGGAAAGAAAAAAAACACGTTGTCCTTGGATGACCTCTAAAGTCGGCTGACGTCGACGAAGGAACGCAGTTAAGTCTTCAATTTCATTTACTAACCCTAATAATATTGTATCTTGATAATTTCAATCTGAGCTATAGGCGGTACTAACATCTAGTTATATACCAATTTAGCTATTTAGTGTTGGTCTACGATAAGTCGGCCGAACAGGGATTAACGAAAGGAGCTCGGAAATTGTAAATGTAAAGGAAATTTGCAATATAGATATATGAATTTATTTTGGATCGAAAATTCCGTCTTCTCAATCTTTTTTTTACCTAAAACTTATTTGAATGTAGGGCCTAACACCCCTGGATCTTAGGTCTTACAAAATAACTAATTCTGTAATTCATTATCTTCTAAAAAAGGTAATGCCGCATGTAATGGCATATCTCTTTCAGAAGAGATATAGCATGTATTTTCCTGTTAAAAATTTTAGTTTTCATTGTCGTGCTACATCATTCCCGTTCGAGTTCTTGTACAGTGTGGGTGCCTAGTGGAAAAGCGAAATAAAACACTATCCTCTGTGAAATTGTTATAAAAATGTAATGTCTTTTTTCTATTGACATTAATGCAACCTAAAAGTGCTTGTTACTTCATAGTACTTATAGAATTGGTTCAGTAATTGTAAATGAGATAAATTGTTCTGAATAATTAAAGCAAAAATCAGTTAATATTGATTTTTCGAATAACTACTTCCAATTACTCAATGACTGAACCAATTCTGGGTAATGGAAAATGCAATTAACTACCACCTATGCCATCTTCATGTAAAAGTAATGCATTTTTTACACAGGTGATAATCTAAGTCAGCAGTAGCTCTAGTTACTAACAATTACTTGCGGAATCGGTTGGGGGTAATGACTTCCCTTCGCTAAGTACTGGGGGGAAGCTCCACCCAGGCGTTTTCAGAACTGGTTATAATACCTGTTCTTTGTTCTTGGGAATTTTCATAACTTGTGATATCAAGATACAAGTTAGAATGCGAAGGTCTGGGAAACTGATTGCCAAAAACTCGTTATACGTATGTAACTAATACCTCACGTGCCAATATAAACTATTGCAATCGATAGCAAGTATGAAAGATACTAGAAATCTTATAAGAGTGGTTAAATGGTGGTTTGACCTGGATTTGAAGTATCCTTTTTGTGAGTTGTGTAATAGCGTAAATACTTTTGCGTAGTTCATAGCATGTTTGAAATTCAGAAATAACTCGAAAGTCAATGTGTCGGTACCAAAATAATGGAAGTTTTTCGTTCTTAAGGGAAGATTTGAGCTATAATAAGTTTTCTCAAATAATTTCTTTTTTCTTCTCTCTAGATTTGACGAGGTTCCGCCTTTAGCTTCTTGAGGAGTATCTAAGGTCTCTCTAGCCGGCAGGATATTATCGGGTGACATTCAGGTAGGAAAGCGTGGCCCGGCTACAAGAGCTACTCCCATTTGCTCCTCCTTAAATCTCTGTATTTTTTTTTTCTTACAATTTCCTTTCTCTCTTCTTAATTCCTTCTCCTGCTCTGCATGAATCTTTTTCTGATTACGGATTCAGTGGCGACGAAAGGTATTTTCCCTGCGAATCCATCACACCCTTCCCGGAGTGATGGCCAGCAAGTACGCCGGCCACCACACACCCCGAACGTCTCCGGGTTTAGTAAACACCTGGGTTGATCCTGGGATTGCTGCGGGCAACTCCAGGGATTCCTAACTAGGCTGGATTTCCGAATGAGCAAGAACAATATGGCTATATATATATAAATATATATCCTGGAGAAAAACCGGTCGCGTGGTAAACTCTGTATGCGCATAAGTTACTGGCGGATATAAGCAAACCCGACTGTGGCTCAAGCAATGCTAAAATATATATATATTATTGTAAAGCACTTTTACATGTACGAGTGAAAATGTGATAATTTTTCTTGCATTTACTTAGTATATTATATCAAAATAGAAGTCTTAGAAACCATCTTGATTCTCAGAAAGCCAGCTAAAAGGTTGATAGAAAATTTTCATCCACATAGAAGTAGCCAAAGATTGGGTCGTCCGAAGAGCAGGACCAAGGATCCAATTTTTGTTGTTATCAAAAAAATTTTGCGCAAAAGAGTGGGTCGCACGAAGAACAGGACAACTGAAACAATGGGAAAGTAATAAGCTCTTCGGTCCGAATTATATAACATTAATTATATGTACTTAGTTCTTTGAGTTAATTGTCTGGAGAACTGGTAGGAAATTTAAAAATTTGCAGGTAATTCAATGAATACGCCATATTTTACAGTACATTCATTGAAAGTACATTTTACTTACATAAAATTTGTAATAATTGAGACTTATATTACGAATGAGAGTCAATAGCCCTCTCGATGCAACTAAATGTTGTTTGATTGATTTTCTTGAGGGCACTTGCATTAAATTCATGATGTAAAGTATACAAAAAAAAATAAAACACTTACGTAGAAGTGAGTACTTGTCTCAGCCTAGTTTATATGCCTCAATTACCCCGTGATTGCTCATAAGATTAATTCTTTCAAGCAGAGAAATAATTTGCTCCAGATATAATAAAATCAGTAGTCTTTCTAAGTCTTAGGTTTGGAAGAAATATTTTTTTTTTATCTTTAGCTCAAGACTTCGTATCAGAAAAAAAACACATTCAAGAGGGAAAAATATACTTTCATACTGTACCATGCAAAAAAAAAAAAAAAAAAAAAAAAAGAAACCTGAGAGAAAAACGTAATTCAGTTTCTGTGTCGGAAAAGTGTCTTTTTACTTTCTTTTATATATTACAAAGACTTCTGGTCGTTTCAAACATTTTATGACGAAAACTTTAAAATTCTGAGCGCGTTTTTTACACAATAGAAATCTTCTTTTGATAAATGTACATAAATCTGTTCATTTCGACTTGCATTCCCGAAATAGATTTTTCAATGTATATATATACATTACAAATAATTTACATCATAATGGCTATGCCCTTCAGTTTGTTGGAGGACAAGTCTACTACAAACTAAGGACGAATCACAATCTCATCCTCCTTTCTTCCTTTGATGCTGTGGCAAGATAACTTGTAAGTGATAGCCCAAGGGAAATTTCATTTTCGATTTGTTGTTTATTAGCAGTTTTCTCTATTATGTAAAGAAGCTTTTGTTCGAAGGATAGATAGTGTGGAATGAAATAGAAGCTATGGAATTATTCCAATCATCATCAGAACTGATTAATAAAGATTCGAGTGGAATTTGTCATGCGCATAAGTTGGCGGGTCTTTTTTTTCATTCTTTCATAAAATATTATCTAAGGAGACGGTAAATTTTACTTTGATCCCTCAAATCCTCAAGCAAAAGTGTTAAACTTAAAGAGGATTTTCATTAGATTCCACTCTTAATTTTCATATAAAATAGAAACGAACTAACCAAAGACCACCCGGTTCAGCATACATTCCTGGTGCTGTTCACACTCCCAGATATAAAATAGACAATCTGAATGAACATTTAAATAAATGGAAACTACTTCAATATTAATCCTTATGTTCTGTAGTTGCTTGGAACATGCAAGAAAAACATTTACGTTTTGTATGAAAGACATAAAATGGTATTAAAATTAATTTCACTGCCTGATGGAGGCACTCTCTTCAATAATCGACCGTATAAAATATCTAAAATATTTTACTTCCACACGGCAGACAGCAATCGGAAACTCTGATATTATGTTTAATGGAAGCTCATACAAAGGCAGAACTGTAGCGTGACTTTTTATTTCTGACGCCTCTTGGGCCAATGAAAAAGCAATTTGATTTCCCACGATGAACAAATTACAAATGTGGGAATTGATTTTTATTTTCTCTGAATGACAATATTTCAATAACATACTAAAATGATTTTTCTTCAATTTCTATCGGAAATTTTTCTGTTAAAGATTTCCAAGGTAAATTTTATGTGAAAAGTTTTCTGGCCATATCAGAAAAAATTCACATTCAGGTTTCAGAGATTCTGACGTGGTGGAGCTTGTTGATAAGGTGTTAGTGAGAAAATCCACACATCAAGATATCAAACAGTCATAACCCATTTTGATAAAATTTTTTATACTAATAAATCGATAGGAAAATATAATACGAAGAATAAGCAAAAAATGTAGGCTTGAGTTGAAAGATACGTAAACTGAATGGAAATGCGCCTCAAGAATAAAAGACAAGTAAATGCTTTTTCTTAAGATTTTCCTATGATTTATTCATTAAAATTTAAGGATTTGCTTTTTCTGAAACCAATTGCTTATTAAAAAAATGTTTGTTTAAAGTGCTAAGCAAAACGTTTTGCTTCAAATCTACTTAAAATTCCTCGAAATTCGATGTTGATTGACTTTAGTAAATATCCTTGTTTTGCTATTATAATAAAAAAAATTAAATATGGAAGCATTTTTGCAAGATCGAAGAGCAGACGATTATAAAACTCGAGGAAACGTTTCTTCTGAAGGTAATGGAAAAGCACGTTCGCCCTGAAAACAGAGTAAAAGTATTTATCAGATGTATATGTGTGTGTGCGTCGGCATCAGTTTCTTGCATAATTATCACTATCATTTTTCTAATTTATATCATTCCTTTTGTTATCTGTTCCCTTAACACGAGAAAATCAAACCTATGTTGAGGATATCTCTCTATAGGATCATTCCATGTAAAATCGTCCAACATTCTGGGAATTCTCGGTCAGACAGTCAGAGATTTTTTTCAAAGTCAGCACATACAGACATAATATAAGACATATAATAAATACAAATTCGCAGCCGCTCCCCTTGCATACCAGCCGAGGTAGGGAAATTCAAAATTTTCTGAATTGTTGCTTTAGTGTCAAATTCGGTATTGGTGATTGTAGCATAATTTTAAAGGAGATCGACGAAACTTCAGAAAAACATTAAAAAATAATTTAGACAAAATTAAATTTTAAGCATACTAGGAGACCGCTGTGCAATTGCACAAATTGAAGGTATATGAGTGACATACCGTTTTTATATGTTCCTTCAATTTGCACCTTAAATTTCAAAGCGCGTTTTTTCAGAGGTGTCCCCTGAAGGCCTAATCCTCCCATGCAAGGAAGCAGTAAAGAGACACTTGCAAAATATTTTACCATGACAAAAGTTCCAATAAATCCATGTATTGCATACTTATCGGTGACAAACACCGAACTTAACACCAAAGTTACCCAGGAACGCAATTCCAAAGTAATGAACACAACCCCGAACTGATGCGGGTCAGTGTTGCCATTATAAAATTTCAAAAAAAAGCTCGATGAAACTCTATATAAAAAAAGTGGCTGAAATACGGAACCGGGGGCTTTCTTTGTATAATTAATATATAGATAAGTAGAGTCCTTTATCCTTGAATATCCTCCAAGACCTGCTTCCGATTTTTTTCATATTTTTTTATATATTTCCCCAACTATGCTCTTACTACTCCCGCAATATAAAATTGGTATCACAAATGGTGTATAAGAAAGAAAATTTTGACTGCAGATATAATAGTATAAAACTATAGACTTTCAATTTTGAATAAAAAACGAAATCCATTTAAATTTGTAAATTGTTTCTAAACTTTTGATGATATTACTAAGTACAAAATTTTCATCAAGTTTATTTTAGTTATCCTGCTAATAGAATAAAAATAGTTTATAAAAAAAATGTAACCAGATTTCAAATCTCATTGTCTAAACGGGAATTCACTGCGTCTCATAAATATTTTTATTTAATTCACCATTTCCTATTCTTTTGAGATGTAAAACAAATAAAAATTTTAATGATTTTGTTTCTAGGTTTTAAAGGTTTAAATCAAACGTGAGAGAGTATTGAACAATAAAACAGCAGACAAAGATCATTAAGTCTGAGGGGTACTAGTAAAAAGGATATTCTTATTATCTGAGAAATGTCTATTTTAAAATTAAATATTTTCTTAGGTTTATTGGTCTCTATATGATATTATATTGTGTAGGTATGAATAGATGCAGCTTGTATTATTTATAATTCTTCATAGCACAAAAAGCCCACAATTATAGATACATATGTATGTCCTACATTACAGTTAAAGGTATAAAAGCAAATGCGTTATTTTTCAGACCATCATTTTTAGTTATTTATTAAAAAAGTTTCAAAGTGTTTTAGTGAAATTGAAGAAAGTGTTTTTCATAATTTGCAAATATAGATACAAAATTTTATTCAAAAGTTTGCTGCGATCCATTTAACAAAATTGCATACAATCCATTTTCAAGGCAACTCAGGAACGTCTTACCGTGCATGATTGAAAGAGCTCCTACTGCATTGGAAGGTGTGTTGCTCCTGTCGGTTGGCTATTTCTAAAATAAGTACACCCGAACGCAAAGATGTGGGGTTTGAAGAAAATATAAAAAGCAAACGAAAATAATATACGTTAAATATCATACAAACAATAGACTACAACTGATCGTTGTACATTAGACGCAAGGACAGAATCAACCAAAGAGTTTATAGACATATTCCTAGAAAAACTTATAAACGCTTCGGGCTAGAGATTACATTGTTCTACACATTTGTTCTGCAAGGAGAGGTTCAAGCATTTCATTGGAATAATACCCAAGCGACAATAAATCTATTTGTCATTTATTTCAAAGACGACTCAGAGCAACTTTTTGAAAAGCAAATATTATGTTGTGATATCCGACTGCAAGAAATATGATACAACATTAGTACGTTTATTTCAAAGATGCCTCATAAACTTCATGAAGCAAAACTTTCAAATAATTAAACATGTATTTTATTTCTCGGATGGATCAAATGGCTGGATAGATGGATATCTGCGCCGCTAACCCTACTATACCATCCGGAAATCTGCGTCGCTTACCCTACTATACCATGATGAGGAAACGGGTGGGTCTTCTTTTCACTACTTCATTCATTTCCACTCTTTCCTAACTACATCTTCAGTACTTCGGTCAATATCTTTTCACTTATCTTCTATGCAATTGTACAGGGGTTCTTACTAGTGTTAATAATAATAATCTTTTCACATCATTCAAAACATAGCTGCACCACTATTTTGATCAAGTTCTTTGATAACATTCGAATGACTCTTGATATCAACAAAAGATTTTCCTTTGCAACAAGTGCAACATGTTTGCGCGGCCGATGCTCTTTTCGGTGTTCCTTATTTCTGTATTTTATCAGCCTTATCGTATCCGTTCGGGGCAGAAAAAGTTCCTGTCATGACCTAGTAGGGATCTATCGTTGGTCTGCAGGTAATGAGTCTTATACTGAATGCTTCACAATCGATGCCATTTGTGCTTACAGAAATACAGATGATACCTCCTACTTTTTGCGAATTATGTTAAATAGTACCATCATCCATTATAGTAAGTCTGTAAGAGACTAGAGCGTTACATATAATTGCAAACTTTATTGGTCTGATTATAATAACGTCGTTATTAGTAGAGTCGATAGTTGTCAATTGTCCTGCTCCCCGCAGTTACCTCTTTAAATACACATATTATTTCGGTGAAATTCTTTATAGTGCATCTATTCACTTTTGGGTGTGAAATTTTTTGCAAGCCCGACTTCGATTCTTTAGCAAACTCAGTGCCGCCTTCAACTCCACAATTAGATTGGTTTTCGACTGCCCACATGTCAAGTCGATCTTGGGTTATAGCTTGTGGCGACTTGCGACTATCCGTGCAATAACTTGGTTGCAGTTAATGCATTTGTAAGGTTTAATATTTTGAGCTATCCTTACAATTGCTTGATTGCAGTAAATGCATTTGTAAGGTTTAATACTTTGTTCATTGTGCACCTAGCAACCAGTCACTTTGCGCAGGTCTTTTCTAACGTCTTTCCGCGTAGGCGTTTTTTAATTTGTTGTTCAGGAAAATAAATGAAAATATTTTTTCCAGTCATTCTGAATAAGTTTTCTCTTCCCTTCGCATCACCCTGTCGTTCTACAAAAAAGTTGTTATATAAAGTCTGAAAGTTAGTTTAAAAAATCAGAATTAATAAAGTGTTACTAAGAATTTAAGAAGAAGTTTTAAAAGAAGATTATTTAATAAATAGCAGGTCGACTTCAGAGGATTTTATGCAGAGGCATCTTATGCAGAGGCAAACATTTGTAGTACTTCATTACCTTGCAGTGGACGAAGTACTATTACATTATTTCCTGGGAAGCAGTCAAGAATCTTTTAAGTAGTGTGGAAGTTAAAAGTGTTTTTAGTTAAGAATATCCTCCTACAACTACAAGCTTAAGCTCTTACATTAATTTTCATACGATCTTATTCTTGCGTAATCTTTCTTGACGAAACAGCCTAATTATCTTTTTAATACACTTAACTTTTCGCAGTCCGAACGTACGGTGTAAATCACAACTATCTATCGTTATCTTACTTACTTACTTACTTACAGGCAATTCCTAGACCACAGAGGACTGAGGCGCACGTCTGAAGATTTTCTCCGTTGTGGCCGTGAGTTCGAATCCTGTACAAGACACGGCGATTTATTTGGGTATCAATGATTAAATTCTACTAGTGAGCAGTCACAGGGATGTTACACAGTAATAATTTAATGCCAAAAATTTGTGGCTCACTTGCAACATTTGTCAGATTAAAATTACCCAATCTCCTCTTCCCTAATTTCTTTCCGCCTAAGCTGCACTGTGTGCATCACAGTTTTGTTTCAATACATTAAAGAAAAAAATCTCGACAGAGAAATGAGGAGGAGTGCCGTCCTGCATAAACCACATATTACATTGAAGGGAGAGCGATAATTTCTCATCTAGAGCTCAAGCTCACCCCGAGAGAATTCCAAATAACGTGTTCCGTTTAGGCATTATAGCAATAGCACACCAGATATTTATTTTAAATTTTTCCTGATGACTATTCGCAAAGGCTACCCTAGGATTCTCCTGTACCCGCAGGTGCATATTATGGAAATTAACAACTCCGTCTCTTGTCACATGTATAGCTTTATCGGTCCAAAGGATCCTTAAGAAGAATTGAGCATCATTCTCGTTTTCGTAAAGTAACCATTGATAAAATCTCAGACTCTTCTCCTTATCAGATTTAAATATTGCTTGAACAAACTAAAATGTTAAAAATGCATCCTGTGCATCGAAGAATTTTGTGAATTATTGGCTGAAATATTTCAGTTCTTAAAACAATATTGCAGATGCTCAGCGTCGGTTGTCTTCAGGAAGACCCAGAACACAATCCTCTGTGCGTCTACTCTTTTCTCTGCTAAAATCGACAGCTGGATAGTCGCAATTAACCTTCTGCGCACAGTTTGAAAAGTGTTTTGATATGAAGTTCTTCTTCTGGAATGTGTTTATTGATATATCCTTTGCGCTTCTGCAGAGTTTCTTCATGCTTCTTCGTAAATAAGAAGCATATCCACATGCAAATTTCAACATATTCACGTAGTGAAATGAAAATCAAAATCAAAATCCTTGTGGAAATAGTCAAAGCCGAAATTCAAAGTAAAACTGAAGTCCTAACCCAATCCAATATCCCAGCCAAAATCAAAATCCTAGTCAAATCTGAAATAGTCAAAGTAGAAATTCAAGATAAAATCGAAGTCCTATTTAAATTCCAATATCCTAGTTAAAGCTCAATTCCTAATCAAAATCGAAATCCAAGTCAAAATCTTAGTAGTAGTAATTTTAATTTAAATCTAAAAAACGCAAGCCAAAATCAAAAAACATACAGTCAAAATGAAGAAAGCCACCGGGTAAAAATCACTTAGAAACGTCCGCCACACACATCACCTTCAAATTGAAAATGTTGGCCGAGTTTTTTCATCTTAAATGAATGTCTCCAGGCATAAAATTGCAGACAAGTCGATGGTGTCTGATCTTCTATTAATGTTAATATCTTCTGAACGGCTCTTGGAAAGGCCCTTGAATACCTCTAGGGGGATAATTTTGCAGGACGAAGAATGAAATACTGAATTTTTCACTCTAATTTTAGAAAGTTGGTCTTATTCCCATAGCTGGAAGTGGATTGGGAAGTATCCCCCCCCCCTTCACGGCACCCATAGAATCGATTGTTATATATTGCAACACACCTCTCCGTATCACCAATATTTACGGACAGTTCACCAATAAGTTTGCAAACTAATCGCAAAACATCTGCACAGTAAATCTCCTTTCATATCGAGATAAAACAAAAAGGTCAACACACATGTTTATTTAAAAAATGTCTATTTGTTATAGGCAGTGCACCTTTCCTAAAAACGTGATTTTTTCAGGGTGAATATAATCCTGGGCTTAGGTTTTCAATTACAGCACGAATACTTTCTGTATATGTAGCAACACGTGCGTATAAACTAAATATTTCCCAGACGCCCGCCCACACAAACTAACAATTTTCTTTTTAAATAGAGAATAAAATAAAAAGAGGAAAATGGACGAAAAACATTCTGAGTTGTGTCCTTTTGCATATATACATGTAGTTAGATTTAATTCTCAACCTGTCTTGATGCCTTTACTTCCCTGGTGGATTTTAAAAAATAAATAGATGGCTATAAGTCTGCGACATACTTAACTTCATTATTGTGTCCTGGTGAAGATAAAGTTTTTCTTTTTGGAATAAATTAAGATGCTGAAAACAAAAGAATTCGAAAGTAGCAATTAAGCTGAATTAAGTTTAATTACAGTAGCGTCGTCGGAAGAAGTTCCTTGAATTAGTTTTTTTTTTCTTGTCCTCCTCCTTCACAACATGAGGATTTGAACTTTTTGCTGTTTATAACAATGACTGGTCCATTTTGTGTACACGCAAACATTCTAGAGAACGTCCATAACAATCCACAGTGGTGAAACAAAACAGATGAATTCGATTAAAGCGGACTATGTAGATGATGTATCTTAAAATCGTAGTTCGATTACTCAGGAAATTGTCCACCTAGTTTGTCCGCCTCCAGCCAGGAAATAGTAGGAGTAGAAGTTTTCAACAAACAAGAATACTACATTGTACTCGATTTAAGTTTTGTGATTTTACGAGAAATCTTTCTCTAGGAAACTGAGTCAAATTCAAATAATTCGCTTGAAAACTGAGCAATTTTGTTTTTGAAAGTTTAAGTGAAGTTGGATGTTGTAATTCTGGAGAAATGTTTTAATTTGGAGGATGAATTATTTTTCGTCTTACGTAATGTAATCAAACAATGTCTGTTTAAAATTATTCTCATGACACTATATTCTGAAAGAAAACATCTTTCCTTTCAGTAAACTCTTTTCACATTTTTAAACCGCCTAACAATTGCTCGTCGGTAACAATAGCACAAGCGAGCGAAATTAACAAAATGTAAGATAAGAATAAAATAAAAACTAGTTTTGCTAGTGTGTACGTAATGAAGCTGCTAATGTTTGCAGAAAGTTTTTTAACTTAAGTTTCCTCTTCATTAACACATTTCAGTTCGCTTTTCTTTGATTACAGGTAGCAGTAGTAATTTGCCACATTGTTACGCTCATGCACATGAACTCATGAGAGAGGGAATGAATTTTATGTCAAAGATTTCCAAATTTCACCCATTTAATTTCCGTATTTCCGGGACAAGGAAAACTTTGACATTCTAGTCGAATGCATCCGTAATTTGCATAGCATAATTCCAAATACAGAGAAATGCTTTAATGGAACTTTTAATTGTTCCAGCACTGAGAGAAGTTTCAAATTTAACGCAAAAGATGTGGGTAGAATTTTTGGATGCACCCAATGTCGCAAACAAAAAAAAATATTCAGAGTCAGGGTAGGTTCACGTGAGTAGAACTCTTTCCATATCACAGCCCTTTGTAGTTTATTTCACTGCGATAAATGTTTTGGTTCAGTTTGAGAAAGTTGCTCCTGTGTATTTTGCTTTGTAACATTTCTACCTCAAAATAAAATTATTTTTCCATTTTCACCACTAAAAATAATGTTAAGGCATCGTCCCAGAAGGAAACACTATAATTGTCTTCATAGATTATGAAAATATTCAAACAAATGAAGTTAAAATAAAATTTTGAAAATTTTTAGACGACTTCTAAAAGTCGACCAACTACCAAATAGAAATGCATCGCTCAGATAAAGATTGAGCAATACCAGAAGGAGATACACAGATTCCAGGGAGTTTCAATCGAGTTTCAAGGGCACTAAATTGGTTTCATATCTGGACCCTGTAGGTCAATTCGTAGATTCAGTCTGAATCGTACGGAGGACGATTGTGTTTAGTAAAGAAATGCTACACAAATTTTTGTCCGTATTTCCTAGGCTTGTCAATCCCTAGTTAAAAAATAAATTAAAAGTAAAGAAAATTTACAAATTTAAAACAAACTTTTATTTAAAAAAAAACGTGAACTAAAAAGTACAAAATAAATTTTGTGTGACATTTGTCATATATGTATGTATATAGTAGGTATATTCTAGGTTCAGAATAACCTCTCTCTTGGTGACTCATCATCACAGTATAGGCGTACGTAGATAGGAAAGTTTTACTTTTTAGTTCACGTTTTTTAAATAAATTATTTTTGAAAATTTGTTTTTACTTTTAATTTATTTTTTACTTTCCAGTCTTAAATCGTTGGAACTTATTTATTGGCTTGTCAGAGTACTTTATATACCTACTGTTTTGCTTGTTCATAATAACTACCTGTGTATTTTTTATTTTCAAAACCCAGGATATAGCGTTTTCATTTTTTACACCATTGACATATTTACACTATTTACATTATCTACATCATTGACATTATTTACACCATTGATGTTATTTACACCATTTACATTATTTACACCATTGACATTATTTACACCGTTTACATTATTTATACCACTGACATTATTTAATTAGTTATATTATTACCCGTTTGTTCTATATTTTTATATATTCTGCTCCTCACTCACCAACAAATTTTCATTAAAATACACGAAAACACCAAAGTTATAAGGAAATCTGAGAAAAATTTAAAAACATTTTTGAAACACCCTATGTCGAAATTTGAAGCGGGAACCTCCCATTTTTCTTACAGATCCGAATAGGGTGTAAGTTTGTCTCATTCTGGTATGTCACACACCCCTCTCCACAATGTTAATATTAACAAACTGGAGAATAAATTGAATTGTAAAATATGAAAAAATTATTAAAATGAATTTTAGCAATAAAAATTGGACTTTTCTACTTTGTTTTCCTTTTTATAAAATATTATTATCCATTTGCCGATTTTTGCAATCATTCTGCAGCAATAATGTGTCGAAAATAATGGAAAATGCAAACAAAACAATACTCGATTAGCAAATAAAATGCAAACAGCATAACTGCTGACAACATATTTGTCAATCACTTTTAGGCACATATCTTGACCTACAGTTACATATGACTGCAACATGTCAATATTAGTGACTTGGTTATTTGTAGGCAAGCTTTCTTAGTCATAGTCAAAATGAACATATTGATTGGTCGTTGGAGAAGGACTCAAGGCTATTGACGAATGTCCTGATGTGAATTTGAATTCTAATTATGGTGACATGCAAATTCTCCTTTCGATGCAAGAACTAAAGGACAATTTGTTAGATTGAGATATTGTTAGGTATATATACATGACCATCGACTTTAAATCAGTATTTATAGTGCAGGTTTAGGTTCGTTTTAAGTTCCTAGAAGATAATATTTCACTAATTGTAATGTGCCCAGCAACTGAAATGAAATTTCTTGCTAATTTCAAATAATAAATACTTTTGCATTGGCTACTTATGCTGTAACACCTCACTTTCATTTCATGATCGCTGCAATTCTATTATTAAGAATTAATTACATGTATTAAATTTCAAAAATTCATTATTGGATTGAAATTGGATTCATTGTTGGATTGAATTCCGGAAAAGGACAATTTTCAGCTATATTCTACAGATAACTTGAAAAATAATTGTCATCAGATACAAAGTTCTTCTCAAATAAGAAATAATGATTCGTTCATTTTACACCCATTTATATCATAGGTTCCCAACCTTTTTTAGCCTACCGCTCCATTTTCGAAAAAAATCACTCTCCGCCCATTTTTCAGAAAAAAAAACACATCGATTCCCGTCCGTAAGTTCCCGTAAATTTGCCTTGGACTAACAAAGATCCCTTAGATCTCTTCAACGCTTTACCGCCCCCGTTGGGAACCATTGATTTAGTTTAAAAGCAGAATATATGTAAATCATATAGCTCTGGGTATAGAGAAAATTGCTGAGTTTGAATATGATCTATTTATCAAGCGTGTTCAAGGCCAATACAGTGGTTTACAAAAGTCTGAATCCAGCTGCAGAATACACAATGAAAATAAAATTTACCGAGCTATACTTTTACCCAAATATTTTTTTATTTTATCATAAATTATATTTCAAAATTAATGAATTAATTAATAACAAAGCGTTCTGTATTTAAAACAATTGTACGTACAACAAAAGCAAAAATGTTTTCTTCAACTGAAAATTTCTTTTGCAAAATTCTGAATACATTATTAATAACCAACTGAATATTTCGTTAATAAAGAATGGTCAAATAAATGTAAATAAATAATTTCTTGTAGTCCACATGACAATGAATTTACAAGCTTTTTTGCTAATTTCGGTAGAATTTTCTCCACAGTTTAGGGTTGATTCACACTGACGACACGACACATAACTACACGGACAATCTACTTTACAAAACTTTTGCCTAAATATTCACATACGCCGTATATACCGACACGACACGACATAACATACATAAAACAAACCTTGGCAAAGTACAACAATTTTGGTATCTTTCGATAATATAAAGAATGTGAACACTTTGTTCGAATCTTGTTATAAAAAACCGCCATTTCAAATTATTTTGCAAACCTTATCAGGTGTTCGTTATGAAATTGTGCGTCGAATGAAATCGGTCCGGAGTCGATATCATTTTTTGTTCTCGAGATATTCGAGAAAGTACGTACACATGCACACACAAAAAACGATGGATTTGGAATCTATGGACCTCGAAATTTTTAATTCGAAAATGGGACCCATTACAATAACTTCCAAATGGGAAGTTAATAACGACGATATTTCTAAATTTGATGTAGTAGAAAAACTTATTCAATACTTAGTGTGTCCCCCTTCCTTTTTATGACTTTTTCCAATTACCTAGGCGTATAATTCACCAAGTTTTCAGTACTTGCCCCGGAAACATTTTACTTCCCCTCTAATGCGCTTTTTAAATCACTTTTGTTCCGAATTGCTTCATTTCATTTCCCATAGATACCCAGGGCTGACATGTGGGAGTTGCGATATTGTCTCCATCCAGTAGGCGTCGTGGTCTTTGAGTCATTAACTTGGTTAAATATATAGTCCTTTGATATACCCATATTTTCGACACTTTTTTAAGATGTTTTTTAAGAATATTAATATAATCTTTAGTTAACTGAAAGTGGCGTCACTGTCTAACAAATATACTTGACAAATAATAATTCGACGGAACTTTCACGGTATTTCACCAAAACAACGCACCGGCACTGTACGGTACGATTACTAGGCATTGAGTAAGAGCGACCTTTGATTTGATACCCTATCTGATATCGAGAGATTTTTTTGTATAGAGCACTAGGAAGGAATACGTCTGCCCTACAAAAATTGATGCGTGGAAACACATATTTGAGTAAGCATTCATTTAAAAGCCACTACAGACTGGTACACAAACCATATTTAGTTTAGTATAAGCTATATGGCCTTCATCCTCAAAGACGACCAAAAAAACTTCAGCTAATGTTATTATCTGGGAAACCTTTGGAATCCCCCCCACGCCCCCTCATGCAGTTTCTTGTTTATCTCATGGTCACATGGTCACTTTATCTGGAACACCCTATATGTCTATAACTAGTGTCGCAATTTTTATATTCACGCCCTTTTGTAGTGTTTTTAATAAAATGACTAGGTTGAAAATTAATAATATAATGTTAACAAGTGCCTTCTTCTTCTGTATCCTGCTCTTTACTGTAAAATCAAATTCCCTCTTGGGAATCAAGCACCCTTCACAATCCATACATCTTCAATGAATTAAATCCCTGAAAGCAAATCCATAATTTTGCTACATCTGACTTCAAATTAATTAAGAAGTCCAAATAAAATGAAATTTCGTTGTCTCATGAAAGTATAAAAGCATTGCCTGTTTTTGACATCAGCCAATCTTATAACGTTGTAGAGCTCTGGGCAACGGTATTGTTGTAAAATCCATGAAATGTTAACATTCATTCATGCCTCCTGGCAATTTTGTTTTAAGGGAGATACAAGAAGAAAGTTTCATTGAAGTTTTCAAATTTACTAAATTTACGAATTCCCCTTCATCGGACAGGATTTGTTGAACCAATCGATAAAGGAGTTCAGCTAGAATCTCAAGTTGTCAATTGTTTTGACAGTTATGTGCCTACTTTCTACGAAGGTTTGAACAACTTTTTTTTAGCATTTATCAATTTTTATGTGGTAGCCTTGAATTATAAAAACAAAAAGTTGTTAGATTAGAAGAATTTAGCTGTCAAACTGTTCTCCCATTTATGTCCCTCCAAGGCGACAAGATGATTCTGCAAGGATATTTTTTTGATATTCTATATATACTAAAAATGAAATAAAATTAATTTCTTTTGAAATATCTGATTTGTAAAATTACTCGAGCTATTGATTCTGTTTCGGTTTCCTGTTACAAGGATTATCGGACCGAGATATTCATTTTGTTGTCCTTAGACCTTCCAACCGCGAAGTAGAGCAGTTGCGCCTTAAGGTTTTCACTTCCCTTCAGTATACCCACCGTAATTTTTACATAGACCCAGAGGTACATCCGTATACCAATGTTTCTTCCGTGAAGTAAATACCCACTATCTGAAAGTCAGCTATCACCTTCAATACTTTAGAGATAAGTAAGATTTTTTAAATAACAAATTAAAAATCTATTGCGCAGGGAAATTGCTAGGGGTCATTACTTCACGGAATACCTAGGCCTTTATACTGATTCAATATATGAACTTTATATTTCACGGAAAGACCGAAGTATTTTTTAATCATAAAGCTTGAACTGGATAAACATTTAAACTGTGTTATTGTGCAAATAATATTGTGTAAACCGTCAATACACACACATATCACACAACTAAAATAATTAATAATAAATAATAAAAATCAATAAGAACTCTTTGAATTAAAACGAGAAATTAAAGTGACTTGAATTTGCGCGGTATCGCGAAACTTTTAAGATTTTCAGACTGTCTCCAATTTTTTTTTTAATTTAAACATCAATATAAGACAACGGACAATATTGACTTATGCAAATGCCATCATGGATCTAAAACCACGAAACTTTCATAAAACAAAAAACGTGGCATTACCCTCCCATTCTTCTCCGTTGGTGGAATTTAGAAAGAAGAAGGGAGGAAAAGGAGAAGAAAAGTAACGGAGACACCAGGGGATGATCGCCACAGGAAACAGAGGCCACATGGCTATGGAAAAAGCCTCGTTAGATCAGTATAACGTTTTTTTTAATATGGTAAATATATTCATTTTTTACGAGTTTTGGCCACCTGGCGTTAGTGTTAATTAAGTTTTTGTAGTGCGGTAAATTATATATTATCACCTATAAATTTTGTTCCCTGAAATTTGAAACGTGGGGCTCGGCCCAAGGCAATTCAGTTCCATCCTCGTTTTTCTTGCAAAAATAAAATCTTCTTTTTTCTAAATTTAATTTTGTGGATACACCTCGTGTAATAAGTAAATTTTCCACGTTGGTTTACCTTGGTTGGCATTCATTTTTAAAAATTTTTAACTTTGTTTCAATTCCATTACATTTTTTTTAACTTCTTTAATTTTATTTGGAGAGACTTTAACGTTAAGATAATTTAGTCTAAGGTCCAATAAAAGGAGAAAAAAAATTACATGAAGCTAACGTTTGCGTTTAATTTATGATCCCCTGCATCTAACTGAGCTAGTGAAGGAGTCTAGGGCTTCTGGTTGCGTGCCACAGGTACACGTCAATATATCTGTTAAAAGGAAATATCAATCGGTATCTCTAAATTGTGTAAATAAAATATGCACCAGATAATCCAAGGACGTCTGATGAATTGAAAAACAACATCATAGCGATTATTATCGAAATTTGGATCCAACTGTGAAAATTTAAGGAAAATTTGTGTATACAATTAACAAGGCTCCCGAAAAAGTCAAGAGAACACTTGAATTATATTGTTCTCCATAATTAATGTCAGGAAAGGAATTTTAGGTGAAAATAAAGAAACCCGAAATACCTCGAAAACTTTTTGTTTTATTTCAATTTTGAGGGTACGGAATTGAACTTCGATAACCAAATTAAAATTCTGAAATCACATCTATAAAATCCAACAGATACTTGCTACATATTAATTTTCTATTACGATAGCTTTTTAATTCGTTGGAATTTTTCATGAATAAAAATATTTGTCTACAATGGATTTTTTTATGGTTTACACGTGGAGCAAACCCCTTCTTCCAGTAGTGACTTTCTTCCCCTAAAATCTTCCCGTATTTATTGCAGACGGTCCTTAAATGAATCCAAATATGAATGCAGAATATAAATTTTAAGTATTAAAAGACCGTAGGATCTTTTTTACAACCTAATTTTATGTATATGTTTTCATGTTTCCCAGAAAATTGTTTTAAACTGCTATTATTGATTCCCACACGGTCTTTTCCTTCTCATTTAATCGTTGAGTGAACTCATTATCATATTGAAATTTCATTATTTGAGCTCCAATAAACACATCTCTCTTTTATTTTGCCCTCTAGAATATTATGAAATCTTTCTCTAAGATATTTAAAACCTTCGCCTTCAGCATTATGGCTTTCACAAAACTTTTGATAACCCCAAATTTTATATGTAGAAGAACCTGAAAGGTGGACATTTTCTCTTGAAGGAATATAATGTTTCCTTTATAGTCACTGTTCTGTAATTTTCTCTATCACTAAATATTGCTGCATGCCCAACAGCAGAGCAATTACTTTAAGATTAGCACAATTTTCCACACCTTCCTTTCACTTTACGTTATATATTGATTTTCTTCGCAGGACCGACATAATTTACAACAACGAAATAATGTAATGTTTCTATAGTATTATGAAAAACCAACACTGCTTTTAATGCTTCAAAAAGTCTGTTAACATGTAAAAAAATAATAGAACAAAATTTTGAGATTAAATTAATTCTTAATTAAATTTTAATCAAAATCTTGACTATAAAGGTAGAGAGCTACAAAGGTCCTGCAGGATAGGAAAGAGCACTTATTAATTGCTGGGCAATTCCATTATATAGCAACTTCTTGCGATGGAAAAAAAGACCATTTACATAAAAAAAATCGTGGTAAGGCGGAGGTAGACTTGCAAGGAGAACAGGCCCTACACGATAAATAGATTGCAAACGAAGTGGAACAATGATGATAGGAGACAATGGGCTAGTAGATTTGTGCCACAATTTGAACTGTGGATTGGCAGGAAATATGGCGAACTGTATTACCATCTCACGAAGTTCCTATGCGGACATGGGAGCTTCTGCTGCTATCTCTATAACGTTGACCGACTCACAGGATGCTCGTATTGCGGATATGTCAGTGACGATGCCAAGCATACCCTGCTTGTCTGTAGCTGATTGACGGACGGAAGAGCAGCTATAGAAGTGCATAGCATAGCATAGTGAGGCTTATGCTGAAGGGCGAGCCCCGCTGGTAACTGGCGGTCAGATTCATGGACGATACTCCCCGCACGTAGAAACGAGTGGCCAAAAGGAGCACTTCATAGATACGTCTTACATTGCACTACGCGGGTCAGTTGGAAAAGCTGAACGACACAAAAATGTAAATGCATTGTTACCACGTTGACTACTGTGCCGGTCACCGGTGACCGATGCGAATTGCGGCAGTCAACATGTTAATGTAACTTGTCAGCTGGTAGCACGGCATCAACCGTAGGGGTGTCGGTGAACAGTGCAAAGATGAAGATAATGAGCCTCCTCCCATAGAGAAAGGTGCATAGTGTGCGAAGAAGGTCAAAAAATTGCAGTAACAACTTTGACCGGTTATTCATCTCGTTCGGCCGCAGTTCTGGCGGCTACGGCAGCGCCATCAAGATCAGCTATTCGAAGAAAGCGTCCACTCACAGAAGTCGATAGACACCGCTGGAAGAACTGTTATACTTCAAACCCAAAGGATTAGTGTGAAGTGAAATGTGCCACCTCGTGTGGTTCACTTGGGACTTGACGATGATAACTGAGCAGAGCAGGCTAAGATACTAGTACCATTTCGTTGGACAGAAGCAGTTGTTAGGCCCGAACCTAAATAATCAAAAAGTGCCGATAACATCGAAAATAAATACATTCCAATATCTACCAAAGCCAGAAGATTTACTGCTCTGCGAATGGCTGTCGTTTATACAAAAAGGACGACTGAGACTAAAATGAAATACGAGGGTCGTCTCAAAAGTAAGTTACACTATTTTTTAAAAATTTGCTCGGTAGACAGAAGAAGTCTGGGAGTCGCGGGGAACTTTTATCTGCATGTAGTGGCAGCGCTGTAAAGTTCCTACGCAGCATGGAGACACCTTCGAGGAGAGAACTAAAGGAGATGACATTCTATGCTAAAATGTACGAATGAGAGCGTAGCCAAAAAATTCATACTCTCTCTTCTTGTGGGGGGTCTTCGCTGTCAAAGTTACAAAGAAATTTATAAAAAAGAAGGTGGACAGGAAATTATTTTCTGAAATAGCTGCAATAACATGATAAGATTAGTTATTATTTCGGGAAAATATTGCAAGAAGATGGTTGTGTTTATATTTTCAAATTTGTCGGGGGGTCTGACGCAGTGGCGTAGTTATAAAAGTTACAAATTCCCGACAACAGTTCGTAGGAAGACTTCAAAAATGACATTTTTTTAACGCCGACCCTGGCATACAGTCTGAATTTGAGAGTGGCTACGCTTTTTTCTTTATATGTCATCTCCTTTAGTTCTCTCCTCGAAGGGAGACACCATTCACTCCTACCCGCAATTGTGAAGTTTGTGCTGTCATTCGTTTTTTAATTGGAAGCATGGATATCCACTATGGCAGCAGAATACCGGAATAAAAAAAAACTGTTATCACAATACCAGAAAAGTGTTGAAATTCAAGGAGACTATGTAGAAAAATACAACGCGTCGGTGTTCCAGAGGATTTATTTTAGAGGTATAGCTTCTTCAAAATGAAATAAAGCTCTTGAATGGAATATGAAGTACTCTACTCCTACCACAGTA
>QYTT01091324.1:22467-35434 GCA_006980735.1 Dasypogon diadema
TCGTCTCAAAAGTAAGTTACACTATTTTTTAAAAATTTGCTCGGTAGACAGAAGAAGTCTGGGAGTCGCGGGGAACTTTTATCTGCATGTAGTGGCAGCGCTGTAAAGTTCCTACGCAGCATGGAGACACCATTCACTCCTACCCGCAATTGTGAAGTTTGTGCTGTCATTCGTTTTTTAATTGGAAGCATGGATATCCACTATGGCAGCAGAATACCGGAATAAAAAAAAACTGTTATCACAATACCAGAAAAGTGTTGAAATTCAAGGAGACTATGTAGAAAAATACAACGCGTCGGTGTTCCAGAGGATTTATTTTAGAGGTATAGCTTCTTCAAAATGAAATAAAGCTCTTGAATGGAATATGAAGTACTCTACTCCTACCACAGTAGTCAGTACAATGGAATAACATATGTGGTTTATGGAAATAAAGAAAAATCAATCATGCAGGAACTAACGCACGATTCTGAAAGCAAATGTTTAAGTAGAGTGTGCATAGTATAAGGTAGAACATAGAATTATACTAGAAACGCAATTTTTCTAGATTTTTTTCGTAATAAACTACATAACTGGGTTTGATTTTGAACTTTAAAAGATTCCACAGTTCAATAATTAGTAAATACAGTGTGCCAGGTATTGAAAATAATCCAGTACTGACTCAACTCAAACTGTTGTACGTATATTGTACGATCGAATTAAAATAACAATAAAATTGTGAATGCAATAATTATACTCCACAAATTAATTTCGTATCTGAATTCTACCTGCTTTTATCAATTTTTAAGTTTTTTCGCACTCAATCCTTCTTGGAACATCCGCACTGGGAATAAGGACGTAAATAAATTTAAAATATGTAATTAACACGCTTGGGGGATAAAAGGAGTCCATGTCTTTTTGCATGCTACTTACTACGAGGCCAAAATTAGTCATTCATATTAATTTGCTACATATGGAAATCTCATCGTACATCGTATGTATCAGGTGAATTTGGTTGTTCAAAAACATTACATTTATGGTAAACCATTACGGAATATCCAGATATGTTTTTACTGTTTCTGCACCTGAAGGCAATTTGAGTAACACGATATTTTACACAAATCATTAATTTAATGATGGCAATTTTATTTACTAGTGAATTCAGTTGCAATACGTATTTCATCCACAGAGATTTCAACCAATCTGGTTTATAACAGATTTAATGTAGTAGGGTATATACTGCCTTCGATAAAATCTGTAATGCAATGAATTATTGAGTATACTTAGGAAATGTTTGAAAAAAAGTATAAATCCGTGTGATCTACTAAAAATTATGGTATCATGGTGGTATACTCAAAGATAATTTTATTTATTTTCGAAATAAAAACGTGTCTGGTGACCAATAGGTTCAAAATAAAAAATAAATAATTGTCCACATGATGTTTAGCCCCACGCACTTTCTACTTTTTCAAGAGGCATGATTACTTCCTTCCGCATTGTGAAGTATTATATTAGAACGCCAGGTTATTTGGAAGAGTTTCTATGTTACCCTCTCCATCATTCGCCATGACATCCCTAGAGATTCTCTGTTAGTTGTTTCCCCTGCTACCAGCACAACATTTTAAAATCAAACATCATAACATGTTAAAATAAAAAAGTCCTAATTTAATATTACCTAATCCCCAATCTAATACCATAGTTTTCTTAGACTAGTATCACAGATTTTTTGTTCAGGATCACCACAGTGTAAAGAGCTGTGCTGAACTTAACCTAATATGTATGGATACAGATAGCAGAGGTTAGGGTTTGAAGATCGGGGCTAATCCCTAAAGGCATCGTAATCCATGAATTTGTGATCGATTTCTATCGAACTACGAACTTATTGTGGTGTGTGTTTTTCTATAGGAGATTGGGAGTAATTTCAGAGCTCTAAGGGTCCCATCAGACATTGCTCACCGAGTTCCTACTATAAGTAACGAAGTATATTTCAGAATCTTCCCTGATCTTCTTCTTTCGAGATAATTCTCATCCCCATGGTGGACTTCGGTCTGGTTCTGTATCACTAGATCAGGTTTGAGGTTCCCTCAGAAGGAACCCTGTATACACTTTGCCGTCTCGTCACAGATGACAGCTGATGTCATTATGGCGCTTTATTCTTATAGATTTTGTATGCACACATTCTGCCGGGATATGACCCAGTGTCTCCAACTGGGTGCAGCACCTACGACGGGATTTATCGTCAACCAGATTTTAGGTTACCTGTCAGATTTGTTCGTAACCATAGAGCCGTGTTGAAGTGGTCAGCCTTGAAAAGTCCTCGGTTGCGAAGCCAGAGTTTTCTGACTACGTCTTCCGTTAAGAAACTTACCGCCTTCCCTTGCCCTTCAACAGATGCCCAGCATTGAAGCTCCTTCTTCTTTGCCCTAGTTTTGTATGAACCTATCTCCTTCATTGACGATAATGGCCAATTAATTCAGGACTGCGTTTTCGGTGCGCTTTAGTCTGTTGGAAATGCCGCTTTTTATAAAAACTTGAACCCCAGCCTCAAAGTGGCTGAAACTAAGAGCACCTCAAAGTTCGACAGGCCTAAACCACTGTCCTTCTTACGGACTCCGCACAATTTGCGACCATACCCTTAGATATTAGGAAGTTGCATTGAAACCTATGCTCTGACCTTTTCCAGTTTTCTAGCAGAAGTTGAATGCTACGATGATAGAAAATTCTGTCTTTAGAAGTAATGCATTTAACAAACCCATGTTTTGGCTTCCCCGTAATTAACCAAATGTACA
This sequence comes from Dasypogon diadema, assembly GCA_006980735.1. Lineage (NCBI taxonomy): Eukaryota > Metazoa > Arthropoda > Insecta > Diptera > Asilidae > Dasypogon > Dasypogon diadema. The sequence continues at coordinate 25,233 of QYTT01091324.1, forward strand.
TCTAGCACATCTTGGACAAATAAATAATATTAAAAAGAATTGACCAATGAAGTTGTTTTTCATATTATTTGACACCACAACCTGCTCCAAATTTCAAAGCCCTTATCTGAATTCTATTTGGCGAAAATGTTTTCGCCAAGAAATTAGCTTAGCATCCATTTATTCCACCTCAAGTGGAATAAAATTAGATCGGAACCGTTTGCCAGTTCCGATTAACGAAAATCCGGAGTTAGTGAACTCAGTGTTTGGAATTGCGACGAGGTATAAGGGATTTGGGCGTGATTGCAGGAATAACTATCAGAGTAATCTACAGTTCAGAATAGGACACCGATCGATTCATTCACAAATTACTGTAATACAATCACATGAGGTGACTATACGTGCTTTATGGAGGTCTCCCTGTATATGCTTTAAAAACTTTATTGCAAACTGTATAAGGCTTTTTTGTTATTCCTTAAATTTTGTCGCGTTTAATGTGAATTCTGTGTGATGAAAATAACTCATGATTTATATGCTGCATTGCATATATGTTTGTACGGAGCTGTGAAGGCTATAGTTCGCTGCTCGTTCGACTATAGAAAGGTCCACCGATCGACATAAAGAAATGGACCGCGCGTCGTAATGCTATACTTCCTAACAAAATGGGATCACTTTTCTTAGCTCGTCTCTTTCCGTCTAAGGATGATTCTAGTGGCACTTCATCAGTGTCAGCTGCATTGCAAGCCATGCAAATGAAAAAGTTAAAAGTAGTTGCCTCTCGTTTCGTCTAAGAACGATTTGATAAGAAGAAGACCAGAAAAAGTGTGCCCATGTGAGACAGGGCATTGCGCGGTCCAGGAGTTTTATATGTCTATGGGTCCACCGAACAATTTTTTGGGAAACTAGGTTGCAGTACGCGCATAAGAATTGTTTTTAAAAGGGGTGGAGATGCTATCATAAAATCTTAGTGAGTTTGTGTGTATCAGTGAACATACTTCACGTGGACATATCCTCAGTTATATTTTTGACTACAAAGTGTTGTGGAATTCTTAAACTAATTTCCCAGTCACTGACGGTACATACCAAAAGTGTGTATTCATATAATAAATGCAATATATATATAATTATTTAAATATATCAGAGTTATAATTATTGACGAAGTGAGTGTAATAAGTACTGAGTTATTTTCCTAAATTGATGCACATCTTAAACAAATTAATGGAAATTTCGATACACATTTTGGAGGATTAGACGCGATTTTATAATAGGAGATTTGCGACAAGTGCCATCAGTAAGTATCAATTCAATGTGCAAACAAATAAAATAAAGGATTACTGGAACACTTTTCTGACAAGAACGTAAATTTTATCATCTGGAACAAGCAATAAGACAAGCAAATCAGACATTTTCATCAATATTAACTAAAATTGGAAATGGTGAACAGCTTGAAAAAGACGAATTGCAATTGATTGAATCACGATTTTATTTAGTCAAAGAAAGAAATAAACAATGCTTTCATGGAATGCCGTTTGTTGAATACCAATCAATCCATTACTGAATAGTATATTGAATTCTGTTCAAGAAAAAATTGCCTCCACTGCAACAGATGTTTATATTGATTGTCGTACGAAAGAGAAAAAAGGTTTTCTATGTCAAAAACTTCGAAAAAAAAGTCTCTCGTTGATACATTGATAGACTATATTTGTAAAGAATATATTTTACATAATTACAACCAACACAGACATGACTGATTGTTTGGGCAATGGTGTGCCGTTGGAAAGTTGGTACATATTGACTTCGATGATACTGCATAAATTAGTTTTGTGTGGCTCGATTTTCCTGATGCACCTAATATAGGCGACAAACTTAAAAAAATATGCGCTGTTCATATGGTAGCTAACAACATTAGCAAAACAGCAATACCAATAATGAGCAGATTATTGACAATACTTTGAATAAGAATAAAACTATTAATGTAAAACGAACACATTTGTCGTTAGTGTACGCATGTTCTACCACTATACATAAATCACCAATGTAGTATATTTTCTGAAGTTATTAACAATTATGACAAGAAGTATTTACAATCACTGGTGTATATTGGATTGGATTCTACTTAATAACTCGTGGTAGAAACCAGGACGTTTCATCATAGTCGAAGACCATCAAAAGCAGAATTTCGAAGAATTTCGATCAATCCTTCGGAAATTATTGATCAAAAAATGCTTCAGTTCATACGGCAAAGAGAGAGATTGTCTTTATATACCTTCAATTGTCAGAGTCTACAAGCTCACGCATTCACACGAATTTACTGCATCTACGACATCAGTCGGTGATGTTTATATTACTATTACTAAATGATTTCTGGACAACATCGTGTCGAAAACATACATATCATATTTTAGGTATTATAAGCCATTAGTTTCTACTTTGTCAATCGAATCATTTCCGCAATAAATTGTTTAATTCAAACTGAAACGGACTCTCTCACAAATTCTTCTCTTATTAATATGTTAAAATTTATGATTCAACTCACATGCAACTCGGAAGTTTCACTTCAATCACGCGCAACAAGCTGCACGCGCAATTTTTTCTATATTTGTTTCCTTATAATAATTTGCTTAGTAAAATATCAAATGCATTTTTAAAATAGAATTTCTCTATGACATGCTCATTGAATACAAAGATTTTAAATACACTTTCAGACTATAACAGCTTTGTGATGGACTTGCTGAACAGGTCTTATCACAAAACGTGGCGAGAAACTTCTTTAGCAACCCAATATAAGTCATAACCTCTTTTTTTCTGATTACGTTCAACGTGAAAATCCGATGAAATCATTACAAGTAGATTTATGGTACTAATAGATTGCTTGAAGTCATCAGAAGTGTTGACTAATTTGCGAGCATTGGATACATAATCCTGGAGTTCTGCATGCAAGATTTTCTTATAGGAAGAAATTTCAACAGTTCTCTGTGACGAAATTTTGTTTCTTTCCTTCCCTTTATCCTCAGAATGACAAAAACGAGAATGGATACCCACTTGACCCTGATGGTGATGAGTGGTTACTTACAGAATTATACTCGCTGTCAAAGCAGACCTAAATTAGTGATGAAATAACATCCTTCCAAGTATGAGACTTTTAGAAGGACGGACATTTCCTGGATCTGGGCCACATAAGGTTGAAGGCATTTTACACAGGATACAAAGTGAAGATCTCTACCCTACTTACCTCGAATGTTAAGTGCTGAGGCCATTTCCTAAGGCTGTCACTTTGCAGGAGTGACACTGATGAGAATATTTAGGATACTTTAGTGTATTGTTGAGATTTTTGATATTGTTTAGAGCAGAATGTAAGGCATATTCATTTGTTTGCTGAGGATATTAGCTGCAGCAATTGAAAACCTGAATCATTATAGAAAAGTATACAGCAATTATACGCAAAAATCTCTACGGAGGAGGCCAGATTATAAAATTACCTCATTACCTTCTATTTGGTAACTCCGTAATGGCCCGCTGATATTTATTAAGCTAGCGCAATGTATTTTATCAAACAAGCGACAGAAAGAAATGTTTTGCTTTTGCATTTACTTTCCATGCCTACACTTTTCAGCAATCCTTTTCTATCTTTGTCTGCAAATAATTTTGCAAGTTTCGAAGTAAAAGGACATAAGGAATAAAATCCAACTGATTACCATTGATGATAATTAATTTATTGATAATTAACAAATGTTAAAAATAATTTAAAACAAAAAACTCGATTTTAGGTTGTAAAAAAATAAGAGCTTCCAAAATGATATTACAAAATTCTGTACGTCTTATTTAAAAACAAAATGATAAAAAGATGTCGGGAGTGAGTTAGGGGATTCGAAATCCATATTACAATCAGTATCTGTCAAGAGACAGATGAGTTTTTTTTATTAAAGGGACGCTTAAGTAAGGAAATATTGTTTTTAATCAACAAAAAAAAAGAGAGAGATCACACACACATGGTTACCTCCTTTAGTTCCCGAGATATTTGCCTTCTTATCTTTCAATTGCGTTTTTGAAAACCCCCACGTCCTGCAACTATTACGTTTTATTGTACTATCACGTAGGGAATGCACCTCCCTTTCAGTTGCAACCCGAAATGTACTGATATCTTGTCTAGTTCCCGAAATATCAACCCTTTCACCTTTCGACGCAATTCATGAAGACCCCTCGCCTGGAGAGAAACTTTTTCATCTTTTTTGGTCCTGAAAAATACCTATCCTTCTTGTGCCGAAAGTGGACAACTTGGGACAACTAAATTTAAATGCTCACATTATACTCATGTTCTCAACGATCGATGGTACTTCATTTAACTTCAAAGTCTGCTACAGTTGTCTAATAAAATAAAAAATGTCACAAGATCGGTTATACAACTTCGTTTTTGGTCGGTAACAATTTCTATTAAGACAAACCACTTAAAACAACCGAAAAATGATTAGGTCAAACATTGCGACCTAAAGAAGATCTATTGTACCAAACCTCCTCGTACTGCAAAAGGCTGTCCGCCTTCCTAATAAAAGCAAGAAGATCTGTTGTCGAAAAGGATTTGATCTCATAGGGAATTACGACTTGCCGGAGGGAGATCCTTCTTCTTAATCACGCCAAAGCGAAACATTCATCCAGAATGTGTATGGGAGTCTCGTCGTCTTTCAGGCAAAGACGACATTCCATCTCACTAGACAGGCTCATTTTAAGTAGCCCATGACGGTCAGATAGATATAGGCATAGGATCTGTCAAGCTCTTTAGCTAGACGCAGTCCGGGGACATTCTCCCAATAGGACTGCTGAAGACCCCTAACCCTTTTTTACAACAATTTTTGTAGTAGACCAACCACCATAAGGGTCAGTCGGCAAAATGAGCCTTTCCTAGCCAACTGGTCAGCGGCTTCATTCCCTTCTATGTCTCGATGCATCTGTTGTTCGAGGTCAGGTGTTGCATAGTTTCAAAACACTTCCTAACCATCTTCGCAGTGAAGCACCAGGAAGGGAGCGTCCTAAGCTTCGTGCTGCCTGGCTATCAGAGAAGAAAATTAAAGATATATACAGGATTTAGAACGGAGAATCGTTCCGGCTAGTTTTAACATATAATGGTTACAGTTATTATTCTATTGTCTATAAAAAGTTCACCTACTGTTAGATGCTAATAAAATGCTTCGCAAATGCCCTTTATGATAAGGAGTCTCTAAGCCACATAATCACACCTCAATGACCGCAAGGAGACTTGTCTGTAGAAGTATGCCATAGTTATCGTTATTTAAACGCTATTGCCGGACGCTTACGTATGGGAATGGGAATTGAACTCGTCAACTCAGAGGAGGCGAGCAACCTATTCGCTGCACGGGGCTCGCATTTATAGGTATTAGCTTTAAGGTTTCTTGAGTAGTAGGAATAAAGACTTAAATAATTCCAGAGCTTAGCACTTTAAGTGCGCAATGAACCTCACATGTCTGATTGCAATTTTTACCTTTCCATTATTGCGAGACATTAAATAATTTCCGGACCTCTGCCCTTAGTTTCATCAAACCGTTACCGCACAAATATGTATATTTCCATTCTATAATAGTTTTAGGCACGAGGATACAATTTTATTTTTAGACCGATATAACGACCGCATTTTATCTACAGCCAATTTCAGGTCCAAGGTCCATGGCACTCACACAAATCACCCTTGAACCATGTGAAAGAAGGAACTCTTTCCTGTTCCCATTTGAGGATGGGATCCGTTTTCAATGTTATTCGTAAGTAGGTTAGGCACTCCTGCCACTATCACAACTTCTTGGAAAGAAATTAGTGTCACATATCACAATCAGATGTTTTCCGTCTCAATGCATCACTTATTCATGGTCAGTGAATTTCCTTGTAGGCGATTACAACTCAAAGGAAATAGAACCGAGAATTGAATGCAAATCTCAGAAAGACAGGTGTTTATGGTGTGTATTTTACTAAACAATATAATTCTGATTTAAATCCAAATTAAAGATGTAAATTTAAGGTCAACTTGAACAACCATCGTCTGATGTATCCTGTACAATAAAATTCACTACAAGTATATAATTGAGTTAGCAACGTAACTTTGGTCCTACGGGATAAATGATAGGAGTAGTTCCGGAAACATAGCTGTTCCTCATTATTTGACCTTAATACATCACTTTATTCTTATTGCTCAGAATATTCGACTTGTATTCCAGTTACACCTCATGAATACGAATATCTTTTACGGAGCTAAAATTCCTCACTGGCCATATTCTTCTGCTAGTTGTAGTGATCTAAAGTGATACTAAAGAAAAAGCTCGTTGAATACTTATAGGTCAATTTACTAAAAGGTCTAGGTTCTCGCCAGATAACGTAGGACACACCAACAATAAAGCTTAACAACTCTCAAAGTGAATGAAACTTGTATCAAAACAAAGTTTTCCAGAAACAAGAACTTTTCCATAAAAAATATAACGAATTTGATGTTCTTGGGTTCTTTTTCTGAACTTTTCCTACCTGCAGAGAAAAACTCTGCAATAAATTAAATTCACAGTCGCAGAAACGCATAAACAAATGCAATATTAAGTTTTGGCTGCAATGTTATGTGATTATCCGGTGCGACGTATCCTGTGTTGGCTCTATGCGAAGGACACTTTCAAAACGCAAAAAGAGTATAAAATGCGAGTTTATGTGCAGTATGATTTTAAAGAAGACATTCTTTCGAGTATACTTTCCAATTTTAAAATATTTTATCTGCTACAAACTGCTCCAGGTTACAGGCAAGATGGAATCTCTTGTAAGCTCTGAAAAGGATATAAAAATATGGTAAAATATCCTGTAACATGCACATTGTCTTGCACTATTATAAATAACCGGGTCAATGTGAGGGAGACGTTAGCATACGCAAAATACTGCTTTTACTGGGGGGAGAGACGTAGAGGAAATGAAAGATTAAAGTCGCCCTAAAACAATTCTGTTTTGATTTTGAAGAAAACAGGGAACTTTGATGCGCGATGAGTACAACGTAAGGGAAAAAATTTCATCAATTTCACTAATGTTCATATAAGAGTTATTTTACTCTTGGATTGATAAATGCACATTGGTGCATGTGTAACAAAAAAGCGACAAAAAACTGAATTTTGGAAAAAATTTTCCGTAGAATTTATACCTCAGTGTAGGAGGTAATACTCAAGGCCATGAAATTTCAAGGAAATTATTTTACCTGCCTTATCCTTTTTAGATGGGGGAGGGGGAGGACATACAAAAAAAACAATTGTAGAATTTTGAGTTAGTCGTAAAAAGTACGCCAAGTATGTAAAAGCTGTGATAGATTTCAATAACAAATATAGTAGTCGGAAATAAACTATGGAAAAGAAAATAACATGTAAGTTATTCATTTCAAAATTAATTTTTAATCTAGAATTCAGATCGAAGGAAATAAAAACCGGCCAAGTGCGAGTCGGATTCGCGTACGAAGGGTTCCGTACCATTATCTATAAAAATTGGAAAAAAATCACGTTTGTTGTATACGAGCCCCACTTAAATATTTGTTTTATTTTAATTGAATTATTTATTTTTAAAGTGAATAATATAACTTAATATTCTGTGAATATTTCAAGCGTCTACCTGTTGCCGTTATCAATATCGAGCAAAAAAATCACGTTTGTTGTATGGGAGCCCCCTTAAATATTTATTTTATTCTGTTTTTTAGTATTTGTTGTTATAGCGGCAACAGAAATACATCATCTGTGAAAATTTCAACTGTCTAACTATCACAGTTCATGAGATACAGCCTGGTGACAGGCGGACGGACGGACAGCGGAGCCTTAGTAATAGGGTCCCGTTTTACCCTTTGGGTACGGAACCCTAAAAAAGGGAGTGTATTGCAAGTTTTTAATAGGAATATCATTATTTAGGCTTATAAAAAATTGAAAGCATTTGATAGCGAATCTGAGGTCATGGTTTATTTAAGTAACTTATTACTGATTTACCCCCTTTTTTTCTTTTTGCGAAAATTTGTTTGAAACGCTTTCGCACTCTGGAACTGCGTGAGGAATATCGTGCCCTTCGTAATACCGTAAATCACGAAATATTAAAATCTAAATTAACTTATTATTCCCATCAGTTTAACACAAAATTACCGACTAAGAAGTTATGGAGTAATTTCAAGTCATTCGGTATTGGCGCATCGAAGAACAGTCAAGCTGATGGCAGTAGCGGGGATCCTAATGATATTAATCGTATATTTACCTTTACCGCATCTTGTACTCTCAATAGTAATGAAGACTTTTTGGCAACTCTCTTTCTTCTCAGTAACCGATACTGAGATACTTAAAGCTCTCTGAAATATTAAATCCAATGCTTGTGGCCTCGACGAATTGCATCCGAAATTCGTTAAAATGCTATTACCTGTCATCTTACCGTATCTTACGCATATCTTCAATTTCATCTTGCTAACTTCAACATTTCCTAGCTCCTGCAAGTTCTCTAAAGTCATACCTATTCTTAAAATATCCTGCAAACCTGCTGAATACCGGCCGATTTCCATTCTTTCGTTTCTTTCCAAGGTACTAGAGAAAACCTTATATACTCAAATTCCTAGGCATGTCACTGAAAATAATCTCCTATATCCATTCCAGTCAGGATTCCGGTCAATGCACAGCTGTTCAACCGCTCTAATCAAAATATCGAATGATATTAGAATTGCTTTAGATGATGATAAGTTGACAATTCTTGTTCTGCTGGATTTTTCTAAAGCTTTTGATAAACTAACTAAAGAAATTTCGTCAAAAATTCAATTTCCCTGCCTGCTCATCTGGTCGTACCTAGCAAATCGGTTCCAGAAGTTTTCTTTGGAAAATAAGTCCTCCAGTTTTTCGGAGTGCCCCAAGGTTCCATACTGGATCCCATGTTATTTTCACTTTTTGTAAATGATTTACCATCTGTTATAATCGAATGCTCATTCCATTTATATATGCTGACGGTATTCAGATTTATTTATCCCGGCCCCTTGGGTTAGTTGAAGACGCTGTAGCACGTATTAATAGTGATCTGCTGTGTAGTATCTATGAGTGGGCAGGGCACAATCTTCTGGTACTTAATATAGCAATGAAAATAGCATTAGATATTTGCATCTATTTCATTGTACTTAACACTTCTTATTTCCCACAAATTGTGTTACAAAATTCAGACATACCTTATAGTAGTACTGTTAAAAATCTAGATATCATTTTCAATAAAACTCTCAGCTTGAACGATCATATTAACGGCATTGTGTTCAACAATTATCTGTCTTCGCAGCTTTTAACCCTCAAGATACTCGTATATTTTCAGTCAAATCCCTTATTTTGCCTTTAATTTTGTACGATTTTGAGATTTTCTGCAAGCCTGACTCAAGTTCTGTGCGCAAAATTAACGTTGCTTTTAACTTCGTCGTGCGGTATGCATTCGGTCTTGGACGCTTCGAGCATGTCACATTGTACGTTAAGTCGATTTTGGGTTATTTTGGCTATCTGTATAGTAAAATCTTTATTTTACAGTCTGAAAGGGCACTTTCCATAAGGATACCTCCATTTCGTTATCTCGTCACTGAAAGGCAGTTTTTCGTGCAGTCTGCCAGACTCTGGAATAGTTTACCACTTAATTTGAGAAAAAACTGTAGTAATTGTAATTTTCCCAAATATTTGTTTGAATTTTCGAAAACAGTATAGAGTCCTTACGTCCTTTATTTCGTACTACCTTTCCTTTTAATATTGTGACACTTTTTCTCTTCTTTTTCACTTAGTACTAATTAATTGAATTTTTTTATTATTCTTTGTTTGATCCCTTTTTTTCTTTTTCTTTTTTGATGTTACAATTTTGTACTTATTGCTTTCCTACACACATTAAAAGATATATGTCTTGCTTGTATAGCATTTGTAAAGATATAATAAATAAAATATAAAAAAATAAATTTGTTATTTCATTTTTTAAATAATATCACAATAAAATTTTTTTAGATTTTTGAGGTTTGAATGAAAGGCAAAGATAAGGACCAAAAAAATGTGCATTAGAACACCTTTGTAATCGAAACTGAATAAATATGTCCAGTCCGAAAAGTCGGACACATTAAAAGCTTGAATTAAAGGAAGAAGTAGGGTTTTTTACAGTAATTTGTTTTAATGTATTGCTTAAGCTCAGGGGACAACCCTATGATGCACACAGCACAGTCTAGGCGGAAG
>QYTT01091325.1:0-19595 GCA_006980735.1 Dasypogon diadema
GTTTAAACTGTTTGCAAAATTTAGTTCAAGTGCATTACTTTCAAAAAATGAGAACCTTCTAATCTGTACATAATAATTTAAGGTTTTGTTAACTGCTAATTGTATCTAAAAGTCAAGGATCTTCCTGAGCTAGCACCAAAGACAGTTTACAACTAAAATAGGGTTTCTTTCTAACCTGCAACTGCCGACCAATTAGTAAACTTTTGCTCTGGATTTTGTGCAGTTTAAAATTTTGCTATAAAATTAATTTACCGGTGTCTCAATTTACTGTTCCGTTTTTTTGTTAATTTTAGCAAATGCTAATAACGGCATTAGAGCTTTCTTTTACCGTAAATTTATTTTAAGCAAAATTGCTAAAGCTTAACAAGGCCGCTCCTCATTTTTTTCAGTTAGCCGCGAAAAACCGTTGCATTCTGATTATATAATGTAGAAAAGATAAAATGCAGATTTCGTGGAAGAGATGTGCGTTATTGACCATGACTTCAGACATTATTTATTGAACCCAAGGAGACCTTCGATTGTGGATTTTCAGATATCTGGAACTGTGTCTTCAAAATCTGCGATTATCCCATTATTCACGAGGAAATTTAAAATTCAAACAAATCCGTAACTCGGAAGAAGAGCAAAAAGATAGACGAAAAGACCTTCAAAAAACGTTACAATTTTTCAATAATAAATTCGCCGCATTTGGAGGCTACCAAAGGGCCTACATTAATATCAGTCGCAGTCGCAGCCGTGCGAAAGTTATTTTTAGGAAAGTCTGAACATTTTCCCATGAGACACAGCATTCTAAGAGTAACCATGCTTTCTTGACATTTATGAATGTAAGATATATGCAAGGTAGGCGATGTTAACTTCTGCAAAACTGTTAACTGTCCACGATTACTTCCGCATCATATGTGGGAAAAATATTATAATTTCGTTTTGCCGTTTTTTATCATAATACGCCACAAATCTTTGAGTGAACTAAGGCTCAATAAATTTAGGAAGACAAGATGGTTCGTTGCGCAGAAATTATCAGATAAAATACGATTAAAAATGTAAAAATGTTGCCAGAGTTATATCGAATTACAATTGAAGGATTTGTTTATAAATCTTTCGAAATAATTTGACTCTAATTAAATTTCCTTAATTTCTTAAAATTGCAACAATATCCAGATGTGATGTTGCAAAGAGATGGAAATTGAAATTCGAAATTTCGAATATATTTAAAAATTACCCATTTAGAGTTTAATGAGAAATAGTAGTTTAAAATGGGATAATTACTTCCATTAATATATCCAATCCCTGGTCAAAAATTTGTACAGTAGAACCCTGAATAACGCGGTAAATTGCTACTGACTTCGTAGAATTCCCTAAATTATTCTGTACACACACTTAATAAATAATTGTTGTTTTCATTGTTTTCATCATTCAAATGAAGTACATATTCTTTTCATTTATAAAAAGGAAACTTTTTTTATTTACTCTTAACTGTTTGCACTTTTATTACCAACTTCACAAAAAGAAAGACACTCAAATCGATTTATTCTGTTGCTTCTTTCTTCTGTTGTCTCGGTACATCTTCTAAAAGGATGCATCGATTTGGATGAAAGTTTTTGCATATTGTAAAAGATATTTGTGTGGTGATACATTCATCTGACATAACTAGGAAAATCAAAATGTCAGATCAAATGCAGCGTTCAGAAATATCAGTTTTTCGTTCGATGATTTCGAATCTGTAGTAAGATTTTTGGAATTCAAAACGATGGATCCATTATGAATGTACGCAAAATGACAAATATATAGGTTCCTGAAGCAGCTGAGTATGGTAGTGACATTAACTTTTACAAATTCAAGGTGGCAGATCCAATATTTCAATTTCAATTTATTCAAAAAAGTAATCATGGTACAAGTAAGATTAAAATCTTTTCATTATATACAAGAAGAACTACAATAATAAACTATGTAGCACAAAAAAAGATCAAACGACATATTTAAAAAAAGGAAAAATATTTCGAATCCTGAGAATTTCAGATAAAGTAATATTGTGTGCAAACAAAACAGTTGAGGAAATTAATAACTTGAAATAAGTTCAAAGTAAGTAAATTACGTAACAGAGGTTAAAAAGTTAAAGATACTATTTTTGATTGAGGTGAGTGTGTTGGACCGAACCGAGAGCTTAATTGAAAATGGCAAGCTATTTCAAATTTTAACAACATGGCAGAAGAACAGGCGTTTGGTGACTAAGTAATTACATCGTTGCAAAATAATATTGTACGTCTTACTGGATCTAGCAAAGTCTAGGAGTTCGAAAATATAACTTGGGCAATGATACTTGATGACTTTGGCTAATAACATGACAGGACGAAAATCAAAATACTTAAAAATGCTGCACCCCAAAATTGAATTAGTAAATTATGAAACATGGTCGTATCTGCGGAGGTTATATACATACCTGATTACAGAGTTAAAGGCGATTTCAAACTTTCTCCCGTTATTGTGATCTAGTTTATTAAAAATTTCGCAGCCATATGTTATGAGAGGTATTAGCAAAGATTGAACCAAGAGTAATCGCATTGGCATCGGTAGGAATTTACTTGAAATCCATAGAGAGCGTAAACCACTATAAACTTTGCTAATTACGGATCTGATGTGATCATCCCATGTAAATGTGCTGTTGAATAAGACCCCAAGACTTTTTGCAGAGTCCACATAAGGAATAATTGTATTATTGAGGGTGACATATGGAAATTCATCCACATCTACTTTAGTACAATAAATAGTCAAACACGTGGATTTCGCCGGATTTAGTTTCAACTTATTGTCAATAGACCACACGTGAATGGCTTCCAAGTCATCATTGACGCGACTAATGGCATCTTCAATGAGGCCAATTGGCTTAGATACATAGAATTGTGCATCATCTGCATATAGGTGAAGATTGGAGTGAGCTATGCAAGAGAATATATCATTAATGTACATAAGGAAAAGAAGAGGACCGAGAATCGAGGAGAGAACTAAAGCTGTTAATTCATTCTTATTGCGGGCACATTTTTATAATTGTTTGGAGTAGTCATGCAATTATATATGTATACTATATAATATAGGACCACTGACGTTTCAATATAAATGGACGGAGTGTCAAATTTGAAAGTATTTTTGGGCAGTGGATAAAAACCTATTTACAATGTATACATTTTACGTAAAATCGATAAAAGCATTTAATTACTTCAATTATCAATAGAAATATATTTTAAAGAATTTAGCACGGAATATAAATTACAAAAATCGTTCAAAACAGCTTTTAACTTAGCAAAATTTAAATTTTTTCTCACTGGTTAACGGGTTTGCCTTGCGTGGAAAATGTCAAATACATTTTTGATGATGCAAAGAATACAACAATACATCTATCTATTTTTTTCCTTCTTAATGTTTAATGGAAAAAGTTTTTGTTTAGGTCCATATTTTGAGTTATATTTGAAGCAATAAACTTTTAGGTTAATTTTGAAGTTATCAAAGCATTAGGAAAAATTTTTTAAATTAAATAAAAATGATTGCAGATGAGGTTATTAAATGGCCAGACGAAAGCCAAAATTGGGATATATTTTCGCATTTCTAAGAGAAATTTCTAATTGTTATTGGTAAATACTTTTTTTGCAATGATTGAATATTTTTAAATTGATAATACATATTACAGGATTGTTTTATGGAGCTCCTATCGTTATTGACCCTCCTAAAAAGGAAAGGATAATTACATTAGTACAAAAGGAAGCTACAGAATAGTTTTGCAAAGAATTGAAAATTTTATCGATATTTAGGTTGTTTTCCTAAATTCTGTGCATGGCATGTGTGTTGTAAAATTCATCTATTTATCTTACATTAGAAAGTCTTTATCGAGGTGAATATCCTTTTGAAAATACATAATATACACATATCAGACATTTGTTGTAGGAAACTAAACTCTGCACAGTGCATAGCAACTGCGGTATAGGGTTGCCACTTCTCCCGATTTGACGGGAGATCCCAGCTCTCCAGTTTTATTAATCATGACTCCCGCTTTTTGTCAAATTTCAATTCAAATTAAAAGAGTCCATTTATCTATGTTGTCTGTTAATATCGGTACCAAACCGATTCAATGTAATCATATAAGCTTCAGTATAAACGCGTTTCTTTTTTAACTAAAAATTGCAGCAAACTTCATAGTATACACATATAGTATAACACACATATCGTCGGATCCATGCCAAAACCGGGAATGTGTAAAATTGTTACTTTGAGATTGTCTCGACTTTAATGTTCGGCCACTTATTGTAAATAATCTTACTATCGTAAGATTTGTATTTCTTTCGATTATGACATAAAATTGGCTATTGTTTTTTATGATTACCTGTTTTTTAAATAAACCGGTTTTTGAAAAAGTTATTGCACACTGTTAAAAAATCACATTCGTGGTTTTGGTATAGACCCGACGAATGTACATGGATGAAGAAATACTAACTACTTCTCAAGATAATTCAAATTTAATTCAAAAAGTTTGGAGTAAATTACCCTAAGATAATCAGTTAAGATAGTTAGAAAAGTTTGTCCAGGTAATATTCTCAATGTCTGTTTCAAACACGTTTGTGGAAAGATTTTTTTCGATAGTCGAAAATCTTTGGACAGATGAAAGAAATAAACTTAATTAAATACAATAAAAGCGAAAATTTGCACAAAAATAAATTCTACTTATAACTGCCAAGAATTCTTGGATTTCTTGAGGACATCTGAAGGTGAAAATATTCTTAAATTAAGCTAAGGAGCTAAAAAGTACCAAAAGCTATGAATTTGTACTTATTTTAATATATAGGTACATGCGTACTTTTATAAATTTACATACAAAAGTGTTTATGTCTCTCAAATATATTTGTTATTTTGTTGGTTTATTTTTTAATAAAACTTTAATTAATTTGAATTAGTTTGGCTTTGTTTCTCCCGATATTCTTTCATATTTCCCGACTTTTAAGCATCTTCTCCCGATCCCTTTTGATCTAGAGTTGGTAACCCTAGGTCTCCAATTTCAACTCATTTAGTACATATTGTAGCGAATTCTTAAATTTTGAGAATTTAAAATTCCCACCACAAACAATGAGAGACGTTTGCAGCACCAATTAAAGGATCTGATTCCGGAAAACAGAAAATCGATGCGGCGGCGGCGGTAGAGGATAGTTTTCTTTTTTTTTGGATGATGGGCAGAGGAAAAAGAGAGTCAACGAAAAAAACGGAGGGCAGTCTTATTCGGATTTGGTAGAGCAAAAAACAAAAGAAAATTTTTTTGAAGCCGCGTGAAGTTTTGAATTGTTAATAGTAATGAAACAAAAGTAAATAAATTTGTAAAAAAAGGTGGGATTTTTATTGTTTCAATGGAGAAAAAGGGCTAAGAAAGATCCGACCTAAGATGATTCCCCAGAGTGCTCGGAATTCTAAGCACAGGCCACCTAGCGAAGAGCCTCCAGATTGAATTCTTTAAGCAGACATGTTCTTACTTTTTTTAGCCTAAATTTGAAGTGAAAGCATCCAATTGGAAAGAATTAAAGTTTAAACTTAACTGAGAGTTCGTCTTAAACCTGGAACCTATCTTCTACAAATTTGATTACACCACCAACTGGCGATTTGGTATCCCTTGAGAACATGGGGCATCAAAAATTTCTGATTTTCCGCTATTAGCACCCAGATAGCCGTCCACTCCTTTCACCGGCGTGACGTTAATCCTCCTGCTAAAGGAAATAAAAGAAATACGGAGAAACCAAAAGTAAAAGCCTCGACGGGGGATTCGTTGTTCAAGTAGCTTTTAACGGGTGCCTGCAGTAATACTAGAAGGAAAAGACCGCCAGAACTCAAGAAAAGAACTCCAAATTAGCTGATTTTCAAATTCTGCAAATTTTGACAGATTCGTTTTTCTGTGTTTTTATAAGTCCAACAGGAAAGGTCCACCATACTCTGGAAGGTACACAGCCATTATTTCTAACCGGAGGTGTAAAATTTACTCAAATTAAAGGAGAAATCGCTATTTTTCACTAAGAAAAAAAATACTACTCCGGCAAAAACTGTTCATAATTTCCTCTGTCAACTCCGCACAGGAAGGAGCGTAGCGTTTAATCACAAAAACCTGTGCCAAGCTTTCCTGATTCCAAACACTGCACGGCCAAGGGAGCTTAATTGCATTGTACAGAACCTTTTTTTCTTCTAACTCCGAGGAAGTAATTCATGAGGCAGTTAGGCAACATTTTGAAGACAAATCTTCAGAATAGAATTTTAATGGTATTAAAGCACTTGTTAAAAGATGTGAAGAATGTGTTAAAATAAAAGGAGAATATATCGAAAAATAACTGTTGTAGTTTTCCTTCCTCACGCCTTCTTCTACCCTAGGCCACGAATACATGGAACGCACTACGTACACTCTAAAGAGTGAAACAAGGGATTTAAAAACCGTTAGCAGTTTACTGAAAAAGGCGTATATTTCTTCTAAGGAAGAGCTCCTGTGGTTTTTCCAGGAGGAAAGAAGATTCATCGTTACTTGCAGCCTGCACCACGCGATCATTAGGTATAAAGGGAGTCTTAAAATGAATATGACTCCAGGGGATAGATAGAAGTATTAGCTAACTAGACCGTGAAGAGCAGTTTAGTGGATTTATCAGTAATGTCAGGATATGTGCTCCTTCTCACAATTAAGAATGCAAAGAAACCTGGGGAGTACACTATAGAATAATCTTTTGGATTTTCTCTTATTTTTAGCGGAGATCATTTCTTGAATTACTTTTGCCACTGTAATTTTAAGGGTTCGTGTTTATAAGTGGAGGTTATTCTAGATCTTTTCTCTTATTTCATTTTTTATTTTATTTTATACAATACAAAGTTTTTTTAGAAACAAAGAAAAACGAAAACAAAAAAAAAAGATAGTGACTGGACTCTGCACCTGAAAATGAAACACTAACCAATTACATAACTACGAATTAATTTTTTGTGAATTCCAAGCACGTGTGTGACAAACAGGCTGCTGTGATCTGGCAAGTTTTAATTTTAATTTCTGTGCATTATATTGTCAGTAAATATAAAAAATGTAAAGGAGTCAGCTGTGCTGTGTACCGCAAACCCAAAAAACAAAAAAAACGGAAAAAATCTTCAAATGGATATCAGCGGAGTAATTGAAGTGATTTATGTGCTACTATAATTGTCCAAATTACTTACTAAGATCAATTTTATTGTCACATAAATGTTTTTCGAACAAACTGCAAAATTATTACACGGAGTGATGGGTGATTGAGGGACAACATAAAAATTATTTTAAAGTTGTTATGTAACGATTCGTCGTTATCGAAAGTGAGAAACCACCTGGTTTTGTCTGGTGAAAATTCCGCAGGCTCATTTAGAGTGTCTGCTATTTTTTCAAAAACTTAGCCAAAAAGAAGTATGGTAACCAGTTATAATTATTCCGAATTATAAGGTGGAAATGCTGTAGTTATTAATTTATTGATGGATTTCTTTTGTTGTTTTTTTGCAATAATTTAGATTTCAGTTCGTGAATCACAATTCACAAATCCATTTTGTTTCTTCTTGCGGTGTTTCGTTTGTTTTAACTCTGTGTTTAGGTTCAAAGTGCAGTTGTAGATGTTGTGGCCGTAGTTGTGTTTGGAATTTTTATCAATGATTACCCAGCAGGAAAAGTAGTCAGGCCTCCCAATGGAAGGTTTGTGGAAGCAGCTGAAAAAAGTATGAAAAAGGTACA
This sequence comes from Dasypogon diadema, assembly GCA_006980735.1. Classification (NCBI taxonomy): domain Eukaryota; kingdom Metazoa; phylum Arthropoda; class Insecta; order Diptera; family Asilidae; genus Dasypogon; species Dasypogon diadema. The sequence goes on from QYTT01091325.1 coordinate 7,745, forward strand.
CTTGCCTCCAAGTTAATCGCATGGAAGCTAGGTGGAAGGGAATGGAAAATTTATACGTGTACTTCTCTTTCAGCTTTTTCAAAGTTATGTTTGCATAAGTCCATCAGCTTATGAGTTATTCTTTCGGATTAGTTTGATAGTGCATTTTGCGTTAACAAGTTGGGAGAAATTGGGAACATTTATATTGTGAAAAAAGTAATTTCCAGGGTGAGCATAAATCTCATTCTTTATTTTTGAATATTTTATTTATGAATCTTTTGATTATATTTCAATCTTAGTTATATTTGATTTCAGCACAAAAGCGATGATGAATAACAAAGATAAAAGTCCTACGTGAGAAAGGTATTTTCTACCTAAAAACTACATTTTTCATCCTTTTTTATTTAACTCGATTTGGCCGTGTCCACTTTGTATTTGGCGCAGAATATTATTATTATTTAAAACGGTCTTTTCGCTTTTGTATGGGATTTCCAAAACGTCGTCGTTCATAAAAATATTAATTTCTAAATTTTTATACTGATTCTATTTATTAATATGAACAAAGATCTAAAAAACAAAGCTTCGTAGATTCCACATTAATCTGCAGTCATGCATTTCGGATTGCTTCCAAGGACGCTAGTGGGAAGCAGTAAAAAAGCTTTTTCACTGCTTCCTCCTGCGGACATGCAATGTCAAAAAGAAATAAGGTGTCCAACGAAGTAGACATGCATCCACGCCTTCCGAGAAGTCCTTCCACTTATATGCTGTCATGCTTCCATTTCCCGCTGGGTAGTTATTGCCTTGTATCGCCTCTAGTGGGATTTTACTTGTCTCGAATCTGTGTTTGTGATTCTGCCCGTGGTGATTCAGAAGAAATATACTCCTTTTTCGGTAAAGTGCTAACCGTTTTTAAATCACTAGTTTCAGTTTTTAGAATGTGTGCATGTCCTAGTTCCAAATTCTAATTACCTCATGGTTTTTCTTTTCTTAACGTCATGGGCTGCTCTATCGTTAACAGTCTTTGGCGTATTCTTGATGGAAGCTCCTACCTGTTAATTTAATAGCTAAAGTTTGTTGGCTGTTTTACTCCTAAAAACTATTTAGCTTGTGGAATACGAGTGCATGCTGCTGGTTTTTTTTTTGAAGGAATCAATTATTTTTGGTTTTTCCACTGTCAACACTTTTTTACTTTCCCTTGATTGCGCTTTACAAGATGGTATAGACGGTGAATGTCGTGATTCAAATGCTGACAAAACAACACTTTTGGAGTCGCATCATTCTCTGTCAATTATTTCATAATTTTTTGCATGATGTACTCCATTTCTTCAATCAAAAATAAGCACAGATGCATTGCATGGGAATCACTTCTGTTTTGCGACTATCAGAAAATACAGACGATTTATCAAAAATGAACCCAGCCATCGAACGCTTCCTCTCCAGCCCCTCGACTCCTTTGCCCTACAATATAGCATGCGTGTTGTGATCAACCAACAAACTTGGGTTTGATAGTTGGCCACATTTTTGGTGAATCGTTTGTTTTTTTGCTAGCCGAAAAACAGAAATTGGTCCCAGACAATGCATTAGGCCTGTGAGTGTTTATCTGTGCTTCAATTGTATCGTTAAATACTCGGGCAATATTAAAAGTACTGTTTTCACCCTCCTCTTGTAGTAAAAAGCCATTGTTTAAATTCCTAGACAAGTAATCGTTTTCATCATCGGAAAGTTGAATTATTGCGAATTTCGCCTTTGTTACTGCTGAACGCCTCTTCCAAATTGGTTGAATCACCGACTTTGTTTCTACTCTCCCTTGAGTACTACTCCAAACTGTCTCGATATTCATTCTTATCCCTTCGCTGCTTATTTCTCATAGTTTCAATCAGATTAAGACTATCTTCCATGAGGGACGAAATATCACTGAGAAGGGAACATTCCCAGCTGATCAGTCGATATTTAAGTGCAATATCTTTTTCTGTTTATATCAAACATACAAATAATGAATTCATTATCGGTACACTCACGATCTTTGATATATTTTTTTGTAACGACTTTTTAAAGCCCTACAATGGAAAGCACCTACTATTATATTTTATATATTTGCACTTTATAAATCCTAATTTTAATAAATGTATCTTAAAAATCAGATAACCTGAAGTTTTAATTGCGGGTCATTCCATTAAAAATCGTGACGCTTGTATGGAACCGCCTGAATCGCACCTCTCCGATTTGATTGAAATTTTGCGCACATGTTACCGCTGACCGAAATAAATTTAAATTTATAATTGCAAATTTTTGAAAAATCACACTTTGAATTTTGAAAAATATCTCAATTTTCTTGAAATCTCACACACTTTAAAAATTCGTATCTAAGTCTCTATATTAGTCCCACATGCATCAAATATGGTTCGTTTAAAACAAGAAGCTTGAATATCGCGAGGAGTGGTATTTTAATTTCCTTTATTTTTTATATTTTGTAATACATTATCTGCACTGCATTCGGTCAAAATTTTAACTTTTGACGCTCTAAGGGAACACAAGAGGCAAACACCTCGAAAACCTTGACGTAAAACGAGTTAACGTCTGCAGCAATGTTGCTGTTACAGAGTAAGGCCCCAAAATCCATAGATGCGCTCTATAAAAAGGCAAGTGGTCGAGGCGAAATAGCTCATTCAGACGTTCATCCCAATTTTTGTAAACCCCAGCATGTATAAGGACTCCAATGACTACATAGATTTCTTCACACGTGGTATCTTTCCAAGGTCGCCCACTGACATTCGGGTCACTATAATGTTGACGCGCCTTACGGTTGGTTTCGGTAACTATCATTGCTATCAATGTTTCCGGAATTATTTTTTTGAAGCAATCTACTTGGCTATTAAGATTTTGGACAGTTTCTACTGTTATTCCCTCACGCTTTCTGAATACCTGAAAGTTTCGGGTACTTATATAACTAGGAGCAGCAGAACACCATTTTCTTGTGTCATTTTTGTTTTTGGCTTCATACCACGTCACAGAACTATGAATGTTTTCAGCACTATCAATATTTTCTTCTTCAACATCACCGACAGACATTTTCCACTGTATCTTCTCCATCGTCGCTGTGATACAACTGTGGCAGTTCCTCAGCGTCGATATCATCGCAATCAGAAAAATTATAATCAAACTTGAAACTTGTTTTCTGCAAATTCATTGTCAGAATCTTCTCCATCCGATCAACGTTTTTTGAGGAAGTAGCAAGATTCTTCTTCCACGTCAACACTAGCTTTTCGTTTTCGCACCATTTTTTATAATACAATATTATCTAACAAATATAAAATTTCAAATAAATTAAATCCCGTATTCACCAAAAATAACTGCATTACTACCCTTTTCCTTTAGTACTAGATATGAAAAATGAAGGCACTTTTATGATTCGCAACACTCTTCAATTTCAAACGATAATACTGAGCTGATAATATTTTGAAAATGCAAAAACAACCCCTTGACATGAAGATAATTACCTCTCTATTTACTTCCATATACGGACATTTATACTAAGCCGAAGCCCAGTAGCGAAGAGAAGCCATTACCCAATTGATTCCGCAAGTAATTCTTAGTAAGCAGAACTACTTCTGACTTAGATTACCACCTGTGTAAAAAATGCATTACTTTTACATGGAGATGTCATAGGCGGTAGTTAATTGCCTCTATTTGCCATTACCCAGAACTGGTTCAGTCATTGATTAATTGGAAGTAGTTATTCAAAAAATCCCTATTAACTGATTTTTGCTTTAATTATTCAGAACAACTTATCTCATTAACAATTACTGAACTAATTCTACAAGTACTATGAAGTAACAAGCTCTTTTAGGTTGCATTAATGTCAATATAAAATGGCATTACATCACAGAGGATAGTGTTTTACTTCACTTTTTCACTAGATACCCTCACTGCACAAGAACTCGAACGAACATATCTTAAATATAATGGCCCTTTAAATCTGTGTCAATGGTATAAACTCAACGTACTGGAGGCGGGTTTTGTTTTTACAGAAATATTTTCACATATTTCTTCAAATTATTATGCCCTGCGGTCATTCTGACCGCACTACACAGACAGAGGGTTAATTTTCTTCACTGCAGATAAAAAATATTTTTCAGTTAGGTACCTAAAATATATCAAAATTTCAAGAAAATCGGAAGAGGATACCTCATGGTCCTTTCCTTGATAAACTTTTTTGCCGGAAATGACTACCCCTGTCAACCAATTCTCTTTGATCTACAACTTTCAGACACTTTCTACAAAACAAGTTAATTTTTTATTTTTGTTTAATCCCAAATTTTCTCATTAACTATCTTGCGTAATTTTTATTTTACATTGTTTTTCTCTTTTCCAGGTAATTAAATTAGTTCCATAAGTATAGATTCTCTTATAAATAAATAAATAACTAGGTATATTTATTTATGTAATGTTTCAACATGTCTCATGAAAATTTCATTCATTGCAAGACCACGTCAATCAAAGGGCTAACTTTTTATAATAAAAAGCAAAAGTAATGAAAAACAAAAAGGTATATGTGCTCAGTGTATGATATTTCATAACTCACTGAAATTTAGTGATCATATCCATAAAATTGAAACTTTTTTGCTTTTTAATACAATTATGATAAATAAGAGAATTTCCGGGTGTAATACTTTCGAAGCTAACGTCGAGAAATTTCATCTTAATATTTGGGTAAGCTGTGTAATTATGTAAGGTAGGTGCAATCAATGCACATGTGCTAATGTATTTTCCTAATGGTCAAGTTTAGGTAGGTATCATTATTTCATTATAGTTTTGGCTTGGTTGCAAAAGGCCGCCGAGAAGCAAAAAACCCGACTGACGTAGCCGTCCAGCCGTCAGCCAAGTCATACAACCATCAAAGAGAGTGTGAAGCAATGTACTTCAACGACTTTTTTGCTTCTGGGAAGCAATTTCAATTAAGTTTAGAAGGGCGAACCTTGACACCATTTGCAATGTAGTTCGCATTGCTTGGAGGTTTCTTACGGCAAGTCTTCTCACTCAATATATATATATATATTTTTTTTTTCTTTTTGCTGTACTAACAAATTCTTTGAAGGGTCAAATCAGAATTGGAAGCTGCAGCCGCATTCTCTTTTTTCAAGTATGAGAAAAGAATTCGGAAGTTTGCCAGTTTGAAATACGAACAACCAGAGTTGCGATCAATCTTCTAATTGCCAATAGATCTTGTTGTGTCAAAAGCAATGTAAACAGGATTAAGATGAATGAGTTAAATGAGGTCTATTTTGAAAATTTTCACCTTACATACACAGCAGCTTTATGAAAAGTAAAGTAGAGTAGAGGACCGGCAGAAGAGAAAAAAGTGGTTGTTGGCGTCATCGGCGCGACGTTTCGTTTCAGATTAGCTTCAGTGGTAAAGTTTGCGCTGCACTTTTAGATAGTTGGATTGTGAGTATAAAATTGCTCTTTTCTCATATTATCCTCAAAAAATGTATATTTCTTTGTTTTTGAGAGAGAAATTAAAATGTAGGCAATACGTAAGAGTGTAATCAGCCAATTAACATAGTAATATTGTCCTACATTTTAACTTTTCTCAGAATGATACTCAGTACCCACACTGTCGTAATAAGGACTCTTATTGTACGGAAGGAATAGCACCAAAAATTTTAGTAATACCGGAGTTCAGAATTCTGGAGTAGCTTTGCCTTCTTGCTATTTCCTTACTGTCATATGATGGGGTGACAGGCCAAGGGGTACAAGTGAAAAAAAGTTATTTTTGAGAAAAGCAGGTTTAGAGTTTAAATTGGATAATTAGTTCCAGGACACACATATAGAAATATTGATTATATATCATTTTGAGTTAGTGTTTTATTATTTCTTGTTGCGTGTTGGGAAATGAAGGGCCGTACAGACCAGAGCTGAGACTCATGGATGGAGAGATCTGAAAAAAAGTATAAATGAAAATAAAAGCAAGGAAGGGGGGGAGGAGCCGGTGGCTTGGTCCAGGCTCCCTAACTTTTACAAATGTTAGGTATCCATTTATGCACTTAATTCATTTTTTTCAAATATGTCATTTGCACCCCTTGGCTTCTCACCACCTCATATGTTGTTGTCATAAGCGCGGTAGTTGTTTGGTGTTTTAAATTTGAGAAAAGATTAGAAAATAATATTGTGTTTTTTAGAAAAGCATTCTTTTGAGTGGAATTGTGTTCTTTTATTAGTAATAAATAGTAATAGTAATAAATAATAAAAATATGGAAGAAAATATTATTACGTTGGAATGCTCTACTGGAACAGCAAAAATGCTGCAAGATAGCAAACTTCTTGAAAAAGATTTATATTTATATTTGATAAACTTATATTTTCTTTTAGATCCGCAATTAAAAGATGATTTTCTTTCGCAACCATCTGTTCCTAATCCAGGCGAATCAATAAATTAAAGTTCTTTTATAGAATGTGTAAATGAAGGTAATGACTAAATATTAATAAATTAACCTTTGTAATTATTATTTATTTTACAGAGCAATCAAGTCAGGCAGATGGAGAGGAAAAATCGTTGTGGTTTGATGCTGCCGTGAAACTGCTTCTGTCTTCTGTGGAGGAACTAAGATCAAAGGTTGGTAAAAGTTAGAAATTAAAAAATAAAGGCAAAATGTGGCAAGAGATAAGGGCAAGATTTACAAAACGTGGATATAATTTAACAGAGAAACAAATTAAAAATAAATTTGGTTCTTTAGAGAGAACATATAAGAAAACAAAGTGTCATATCAATAAAAGTGGGAGGAACCGATTATTATGTTCTTATGAGAAGTAAGATAAAATAAAAAGTAGTCTTAAATTGATATTAATGTCTTTCAGGGGATTACATGACATTTTCAACGATAGGCCGGCCATAAATCCTGAATTCGTCTTGAGGTCAGAGGAAAATGAAAGCATATCCAGGGATGAAGGTTTTTCTTTCAGGACATAAAGTGCAGAATCTCAACCCGGAACATCCAGTAAGTTAAAATGTACTCTTCTGTCTTGCGAGTGTATGTAAATTTTACGTGGATTTTAGGGAGTGCATCGACGTCATCCAATAATTTAGACGTAGAAGAACGTAGTCCCTTACAGGCCCCAGGGAAGTCTCAAGATGAGGAAATAACTGCGACGAATACGCGAAGAACAACGTAAGCACAACGAGAAAGTATATAAATTATTAGAAGAAGCAAATAGGAAAAAAGAAGAAGCTGAAAGAAGAAATGAAGCACTGCTTGAGGAGAAAAATAATATACTCAAGAAAATGTTAGAAAAGTTATAATAAAAACAAATTTATTTTCTAAGAGTTCTTTACTTCTCAGAGTTATTGACAAACATAATCCCCTAAGATTTTAGCTGTTGCATTTTACTCTTCTTGTGGCATGGGAACTTCGCTCGAATCGATATTTTCAATTTCCACGGTCTGCACGAAATGTAAATCTGTCTCATTTGCCAGGTTGTGAAGAACGCAACAGCCTTTACGAAGTGGCAGATTTTTTCTAAGCCTCTCAACTTACAATAGTAGAGTTTCGTAGAGTTGTCTAAACCACTGCTTAAGAATTCTAAAGGCATGTTCAGTTGTAACTTTACAAAGCTTAGCTACTAATTAAAATTCTTCTGAGCTGCTGTCAGGTGGGCGTTATCCTTATAGGGCATTAACAGATTTTTCTGCTGTCGTGCACGGAGCTTAGATATCCAACGAAAATGTTAAGGAATTTCTTGTTTTCATCACATATCGCCTGTAGACAGAGAGCTGTTTGTCCTTTCATATTTATCGTTTCATTTCGTTTTTTCGGTGGATCAATATAAGGATGTACGTACCGACAATAGCACCTAAGAAATAAAACTATTATTCGATGATCTTCCAAAGATTACTTAGCTATTATTCTGGGAAATTTATGAAGCGTCGTCCACGTGATGTTGAATACAAGTCCTCCTTGTTCGTTTTGGAACTACTTTAGTTACAAAAAGACTAGTTTCAAGATTACTATTTAGCAGAAGATTTTGGGGCACAGTGTCATTATCACTGAACGATTCATCATCATCCGCACATAAAATTTTCACAAATAATACTTTTTTTCTATCATCATTTGACTCCTCCATACTTCAGCCTAAAAACTAACTCACTTTAAATAATTCTCAATAATTTCTGCCATATTCGGCACTCTTCTTTTTCCTTTTCAGGAAATGTAAAGAAACCATTTTCGTGCTTCTAACAATTGAGCCTTTGCCACACCAATAAGGGAATCTCAGGAATTTTCAGGTGCAGAAGTAAAAAAAACAGACCTTGCATTGGAAAGGAAATTTTGAGTCGCAGTTGGGATCAGTTGTCAAAATTCTTTTCATTAGCACCGTCTCTCCTTACCTTTGCTCCGCTTTAGAAGCCACGCTCACGTACAGTGATTTTATACGATACAGCCGGTCCTGTTAGATATATAGTTCTAGTTTTCAGTAAAAAAAAGTGCTTGAGGGGAAACTTATTTAACAGAAAATTTCCCCGCTTTTGGTGCGCAAAGAAAAGTAAAGTGATCTCTAGTGCAAGAAAAGGAACAGACCTATTATTATCGGAAATATTAATTTAAAAAAAACATAGTAAGTTACTAATTTTGTGATTTCGAACTATATTGCCAATTCTATGAACAACTGCCCAACGTGATACACTATACGGCTGAATTCACTTAAAGAAGTCCAATATTATTTAATAGGTGTAGAGTTGTAATATGAATACCCTGTGCACCTCTGTAAAAAATTATGATAAATCCTATATACCTGTAACTACTCAAATCAACGGTGTGAGTAATTTAAACTCTCCTAAATTGTTCGATCCTAAAATACATTACAATGCCACGCAGTACAATGCCGACGCAGTGTACACACTGTGAGACAAATGGAATGCAGTGTTGATAATTAGGTTCCTGGCAGTGTTTGACAATTAAAGTTCTGCTGAGATTATTGATTGATTTAATATGTTCATTCTAAGGCTGGTCTGGTGGCGTCTTCAATGTTTTGTGTTCGGGACTCTGCTGTGCTCAGTCCTATCTAAAGAAGAAGAAGAAGAAGATTGATTTAATATTTAAAATTAGGTCGTTTTCCGGCTTCGGAGCAGAGAGCACGTATATCCCATCTGTGGCGACTCGCTCTTAATCATGGCGTAAATTATTCTTTTGTTTCTTTTCTCTATTTTTCGAAATTCGGTTTTTTTTATAAATAATGTGTATTTTTAATACTACGGTGTTGTAGTTAATACTTTTTGGCGTTATACCCTAAAATAGGTTGACAAAGAGGTCTCCACGCAAACCGATAATACCAGAACGTCGTTTGGTAATTACTTTTTTTTTAGCGGAGGGGGCCCCCGTGTGCCGGACTCCCCACGATCCGGGTCTACCGACTAACCCCCCCCCCCCTGTCACTTTAATATGATTACTTACGAAAGTATTTAAACGGATCGTTTTCAATTTGGTTTTCTAATTTTGAGATTTCTTTCCGAGGATACAAATTTCCAAACACCAGCTGGCATGGATGTTGAGAATTGGAGCATTATTTGGGATTGAGCCTATTTGGAAAGAACTTCGGGGTATTTATTTTGCGCCACCTAACAAAGTTGAATAGAGGGGAATTGCCACAGATTTTTATTCAATGTCTAGACTAGGGAATTGCATGGGAGCAATATATGGGAAATATACAGGGTGTTAGAATAGTTTGGACATATGTTAAATTTGAACAGAGCTTAAATGTCAATTGTTTTTTGAGATTAGTTTTTTGTTTTGACATTTTCAGTCATTTACAAATTGAATCATGGAAAAGTTATTGAAGCCTATATTACAAAAGTACATTTCGCGCTCTTCGTGATTTTTTCAGCCCACATAATCCATCTCAATGGCTATTTCAAAAACAGGATTGCAGAATATGTGCTAATGAAAATCTAAGGGCAATTGTCGAAACACCAATGCATCCACAAAAAGTCACTGTGTGGTATGCAATCTTTGCTGGAGGAATCATTGAACCATTTTTTTTGACGATGATGCTTGGAATTCAGTCACAGTGAATGGCGAGCACAACCGCGCAATGTTAAACAACTATTTGTGGCCAATATTGGAAGATTATTATGACATCGATGATATGTGGTTTCAACAAGATGGCGCCACATGCCACACAGCCCACGACACAATATCTCCTGTATGAGGAGTTTCCCGGACGCATAATCCCGAAACAATGAAGTCAGTTGGCCACCGTGATCTTGCGATATGGCACCGTCAGACTTCTTTCTTTGGGGCCATCTGAAGAGTATAGTCTCTGTCAACAAGCCAACCACCATCCAGCAACTCAAAGACGAGATTTCACGGCGCATTGATGAGATTGAGGAGCAATTATGCCGAGATGTTAAAACAAAAAAATTTTAATATGCGGACCAACGTGTGCCGCCGGAGCCGTGGTGGACACTTGGCGGGCATTATCTTTCACAGTTTATAAGAATAAAGTGCTCTTCAAACACAGGATTGATATATTTTAATTACAAAAAATATCACGGTGTTGTTTTCTTAGCTGTATATGACAGCAATTGCTGTTTTTTTTTATGTTGGTATTGGTGCATATCGGGGTCAGAGTGGTGGGGGTCTTAGAGAGTGCTTATTTGGAAAGGCAATATTAGAGAAAACCATTAACCTGTCAGAAGAAGATGAACACTTACCTAATTCCAATGTGAAAGTTCCGCTTTTCTTTGCGGCTAATTCAGTCTTTCCTTAAAGAACAAATATTACGAGACCGTATTCTGGAATATTTTCTTTAGAAAATGAGGAGATTTTTAACAAAACAAAAAAACTATGAAGTCTGTAGTAGTACCTACTACACAGTTTTGGAAAGATGAATGATGGCGAATACTATCCAGCGGAATATGTTGACAATTTTATCGGTGACACTAGCATTGAGGAATTGTGGGGAGAAGAAGTTAGATCCTTGCCAAGATATAGGCTTTTCAGAAGATTGAATGCTCCCAGAAATGCATTTACCATCCGTGACCACTTAAAAGAACGTGTTTGAAATTGAAGCATGACATATAAATATTCTGCAATTTACTCGTACTTAAAATGAGCAATAATTTGCTTTTATTTTGAATGTTTTTATCATCAAGTATTTCTTCTTGCAGCAATCATCTCATCATTCAACAATTGCAAGACTTTCAAATGAAATGGCATGAATATCTCTGATAATTGCGCTTCCTCCTATTGAACTGCCAAACTTTCGCAAAAAGTCGCTTCTTTTGTTTTGCTCATGCAACAATCATCTTTTAAGTATTTCATTAAATGAAGTAACTCCTCGTTTGTGTTTTTTTAACAAAACTTTGTTAACATCTTGGTTGCTTGCTTTGCCTCCCAGAGCTGGCTCTTGACAATTGATTTTCTTCAACAGATGCGGCTGATGCAGCTGATTCACGCTGTTCCTTCCGAAGTGCTGCTTATCACGGTATCCTCGTCAAAAGTGGATTGTAATCCCTCTGTATAATTTCGTCAAATGATATGATTTTTGCCCTGTCAAAACTGCGATGTGTGCTAAAATATAATCACATTAGATTAGATTTTTCAATGTCGAATTGTCAATTCGTCACGGCTTGTACACTGAGAAAAACGTAAAAAAAATTAATACTTTCTCTGTATTTTACTTTAAAAAGTTATATGTTGACTTGTTACTTGTTATGATCAATTAAATAATTACCTTCCTTATTCCTATACGAAAAATGCAATTGCGGTAGTAAAAATTACAATTTGAGTAGTTAGATCCCCTGTGCGCACAGAAGGCAAAAGAAAATATATTCAGCAAAGTAGTGAACTTTCAAATTAAATTAATTTTAAATCGTATTTTC
>QYTT01091325.1:19615-41688 GCA_006980735.1 Dasypogon diadema
GGACTAAAAATTATTGCGCCTACCCATGCCAAAAAACTTTACTACTACTTTGCACGTTTTTCAAAGTATTTGTGTAGACTCACACCACTTTAAATTTGGCCACGGAAATTTTGCCTGAGTTCCACTCCATACCTACATGCTCGAAGTGCTAAAATATAATCACATTAGATTAGATTTTTCAATGTCGAATTGTCAATTCGTCACGGCTTGTACACTGAGAAAAACGTAAAAAAAATTAATACTTTCTCTGTATTTTACTTTAAAAAGTTATATGTTGACTTGTTACTTGTTATGATCAATTAAATAATTACCTTCCTTATTCCTATACGAAAAATGCAATTGCGGTAGTAAAAATTACAATTTGAGTAGTTAGATCCCCTGTGCGCACAGAAGGCAAAAGAAAATATATTCAGCAAAGTAGTGAACTTTCAAATTAAATTAATTTTAAATCGTATTTTCTCCTAAAAGTGTTTGGGGAATTTGATGTTTTTATTTTGGTACACATACGAAGAAGAAAATTTAGCGTATAAATAAAACTCACCCACGCCTGTGGCCGCGCGGGCTCTGACGCACGTCTACAGACTTCCTCCTCTGTTGTCGTGGGTTCAAATTCTGCACAGGGCGCGACGATATATATGGGTTGAGGCAATTCTACTGGCATGAATTGTACTTGCGAGGCCACTGGGATGTTACACAGTAATTTCATGCCAAAATCGTGCCAAAGTAGTTCAAAAAGTCAAATTTAACTAGGTAGATAATACTTCGGTTGAAATTTTAATAAATATTATACTCAGATGATAAAAGACTGTAAATAATCATATTACAAAAGTATTTTTTTCACTACAGACAAAGAAGAAGGCACAATATGCAGCAATGGTACGTATCAGCAATAATTTTTGGATAGTCGCGTCATATCTTATTAATATTATTATGCCAAAGTGCACAAAGCCACATGATCCAATAAAACACATAAAATGGAATTATCGCGGTACAAAAATTACTACCATTTCGTTATAATTTTCCAAAATAACTTTCACTCATTTTGATATCAAAGGAAATCACGTTTTATTATAATTAATGGTATCAGCTCATTTTCAAATTTTTTTTTGTGTAATCCACTCTGGCTCTCAATGCTTCGTGGAATTTAATTGTAATTTTATTCAGAACTCCAAAGATGCCAGTTATTTGGGCAAGTATCATTTAATTATGAAAAGAACAGTTTGAGCGTAACATAATATTTATTTAAGACTTCATTAGTCTCAAAAGAAACTAAACCTGATTTAAATACGTCAAGAAACTTGAATTCAAGCAAGAACTTGGGAATTTACGTTCAAGCCCATTGACTATAATCGTTTAATATTTATTGACATACAGCACTCCAGATAGAGCTTTAATAGATTTCCTGCTTTGCTACATGAATTTCTGCGTCATAGAATTAAATAATACATTTTGAGTCACATATTACATATAATGTAGAATAAGATTTCAAAAAGTAAACAAGACTCCTAAGAAAAATAATATAAACAGTTGACCAGGGAATATTTGAAAAAGAAAATATTATTAACATTTTTCGAGATCAATGCGATTTAGGAGCAGAGTGCATTCGAATATAAAGCAGGCAATGACAATATTATAAATTTAAAAAAAGATTGCATAAACAGTAGCGTATCATCAAAGTTTCAGTAAAAAGCTTATACAGGGTGCCCCATGAATTAATGAAGCAGGTGTCCAGTGATAGGTCTCCAAGATATAAATAAAAAAATTCGGTATTTTGCACTCCATCCAGTGACACTAATCCACTTTTTTTAAATTTTGTAGTCGGGTTTTTTGGTCCAGAACATAGACATATAAAATTCCTGGACCGCGGAATGCCCTGTCTCACACGGGCACACTTTTTCTGGTCTTATTCTTATCAAATCGTGCTTAGACGAAACGAGAGGCAACTGCTTTTAACTTTTTCATTTGCATGGCTTGTAATGCAGCTGGCACTGATGAAGTGCCACTGGAATCATCCTTAGACGGAAAGAGACGTCCTGAGAAAAGTGATCCCATTTTGCTACCAAGTATAGCATTACGACGCACGGTCCATTTCTTTATGTCGGTGGTCCAGTATTCCTTAATTTTTGGTGAAATATTTTTATTTCACCTCGACGTTTCGGCCGATATCTTGAGACATCATCGTAATTTAGTTTACCATGAAGCTCTCATTTTATGATATAATAATATTATATACATATAAAATATACATATGGCTTTTTAATTGCATGATTGTAGATTTCACTTGCAAGACTTGAATTCGTACGTTTTTGGACTTCAGATTACATCATTCCACATGAATTTTGGATATGATTTCTTTAATTCATGTGTACAAATTTCAGCGTAATTTACAATGAATTCAAATTTGTATGAATTGCGATTTGAATCAAATCATAAAGAAAATAATACAGCGTCAAATAAGTTTTACTTCGCATGTAAAGTGGACTGGGTTTACTGGGAATACTTCCTTTTAAAAATAATCACTACGAAGTCTACCACTGGGTGGTGGGGAAACGGACACTTTTGCAATAATAATAATGCACAAGATTTCATATAGTTCTTCTCTTCGTCATCAGTTTCCGATTGTGTCGTGAGATCTTTCTGCGAATGCGCTTCGCATTTTAATTTTACCCGGACCGAAGCAAAATGCTCTCCCTGAAAGAAGCTATTACCAACGAACATAAATAATAAGAAGACCGACTTGGAACATTGCAATGAAAAATTTTCATTGACCTTGAATATTTGTCTTTGTGTTTGTTAATTTATCTAAATAAGAAGAAAAAAGCAAGAAAATCACAATTTGCCTGTTTATTAAGAAATATGACGACACGAGTTCTACCTAAATATATAATGAAAGATGAAAAGGGATAAAAGATCCGAACTAAAAGTTTCAAAGAAATTCATTATGTTCGCTTTATTCATCTCTCTTCATCAATAATTAGATTGACAGAGACAAAGTAGGTAGCCAAAAGATCACAATTCGTGGGAAACTCTACCTCTTGAAATGAGGGGAAGATGTTTTCATAACAAAAATTGAGACAACCCAGCAAAATAAAATCGACTCACTTAGCTGGTTAAAATTCTTCTCAGTATATTATTCAATTTCACTGGGTAAAAATTAGCAATTCCCAGAAAAACTATAAAATCTTTCAGATTTCCAGATTGCTATTTTTCTTTATTCCATTTTAAATCAATGGGCCAGGCCTTTTTCTTGGAATTGCATTAGAAAGAACGATTTTTAGAGCAAATATTTGTTTACATTTTGTACAAGCACGTGGTGCACAAACACAAACTTGCCGCTCTGTGGAAAATTTTACAGGCTTTTACTATATCTAAGCGGGTTAAAACCTACACACCTTAGCCGGTCTGTGGAAACATGCCTCTTCTGAAAGTAAAAAAACAAATTCACTTCCCCTTTAAGAAAAAGTGATCTTCCCTCTCTTTCAGATGTATGTAAGATTTATATTAAAGTAATTCGTATCTCTCTTGGAATTGTTTTGTTGTTTGTTTTTTTGCTTTCATGTATACAGTCATCTTATTCTTGAGTCGTAGTCTCTTTCATTTGGAATTTTTGGCAGAGTCGGCCTTCTTGTTATTAATGTTCGTTGCTATTACAGAAAACATAGTTTTCCGAGAAGTGCTTGCATAAATATCACAACTATTTTTCTAATTTATACCATTCCTTTTCTTAAGGGAAGAGCCCTTAAAACGAGAAGATCAAAACTGCCATAAGATGATGAGTAAAAGGGCGGGTTTTTTTCACTTCCACTCTTTCTGTATGAACAATTGTTGCACATTAATTATTACATTCTTCTCAAAATTTTCTACATCTTCCATTATTCCCGAATTGACACACAAACTTGCAACCAAAGCAGACAAATTTTAAGTTATGATTTCTGTCAAGTATGTTTTCCTTTACATTGCATTATGTTAGGGAATGTTTTACAAAAAATACAATGTTTTGACATATTGATTGTGGCTTTTATCCTTACTGAGATCGCAACACATAAGTGACGTAAGTAATGCCATGTCATGTCAATTGTGGTTGTACCTTTAAGGCGTTACTTATCATGTCGGCAAGCTTTGCTTCCATTGCCTCTAACCACCCTTCTAATTTAGTCATTAAACGGTTCTCAAAACTCCTCAAAATATTTTAAGTTTTTGGTTTTGAAGCCTGATTTTGATTAAAAGTATCGCCTCTTCAACATATAAGGAGCTACGGACTACGTTAATACATATATGAATGCGGATATATGTATGTGACATGACAAATTAATGTAAAATCCATGTAAATTTATTTAGAGTAAATATGAAATGCGTGTATACCAAATTTGTATTGTAACATTTTCCTTTTTTGTGAAGCACTTTCCTAAATTAATTTTGAAAAATATCTATGTATTTCAATGACACAAAATATATATAATAGATATAATATATTTTAAGTAGACGTCCTTTTTCTTGTATTTACGGTGATGCCAAATATCGGGGGATAACCTATGCTGCTAAGCACAGCCTTGGTAGAAAGGAAAATGGAGATGTGGGAGAAAAGGAAATTAGGAGGTCGAGTGGAAATGTTGTTGCAGATTCTGTTTAAAAAACAGCGGTCTTCGGGATGGAATTAATTAATTTTGAAGATTAACATGTTACCATTTTCGGTACATATTTCTCTTTCTTACATATATTTATTTTGTTTCCAAAATAAGCCACGTAAATAAAAAAGCATTACTCACGATTTAAAATGTTAAATGGTTCTTTGACTATAAAAAATAGGCTTTAAAAAGTAAAAGTAAAATGTAAATATCCGAGTTTGCCCAACGAGAATGGATAAAGGTACATGCCCTGAAATCCTTGGGAAATATACGATGGTTTCACAATTATTATTTATTATAGCAAAACACTTGTAAATAGGAAATTTTCTTTAGGGACACATAATAAAAATTAAATTTCAATCTCGTTTTGTATTACATTTGCAAAGAAAACTTTCAGTAGATCTATCTATCAAAAAGATTTTTTTAAGAGCAAAAATCATAAAGTTTTCCATTTGAAACTCTTATTTCTGATTTGTTGGTATTTCCTTGCTCTTCTGTTTCCAATACTAATTTATAAGGCGAAGAGATTAGGAACACAGTCTTTCCTTTCCGGAGGAATTAACATTTTTGGAGTATAATAAAAATGCGGAAGACTCAATAGTCGAAACTTATTTAACTAGTGATGACGCCGTATCCCAGTTCATTCAGTATTCAGCCCATTTTTCTTATCTTTCAGAGGCATATCAGTTATTGAAATTTCCTCAATTTTTGATTGTTCAAGCAAAAGATTGTTATTCATTTTCATTGGCTTTTTAGTTGTATCAAATAGTACGAACAGGTACTCTGGAAATATATCGTTATTGAAAGGGTAATCACCAACTTTTTCAAACCCTTTTATAGCTGTTTGCGTCCTTGCTAATATTTAAAAGCTTCGAACAATTTTCCAATTTGGTAAATTGTTATATAACTCGCAGGATAAGTGATCAGTCACTTCCTCATTTCCTGTTTATAGTAGACACTTAATGGTGATATGGGTTGAAGTCAATATGCCGTATGAGGGAGAAAACATAACAGAATCACATTGTTTTCTCTTCCAATATTGATTAGCTCTATACTTTTCACATACAATTAATGGCCATCCCCGAGTAAGGGAACTGACTCTGGACAGGCTTGGAAGAACTCAACAAATTTGTTAAACCAAATAATGTAAGCTGCAAGTATTCCGGGAGGAGCATCATACATCAAGAGAGGATTTATCCTTGCTCTGGGGAAGGCTAACATCGTGGACATGAAGTTTTCCGCTGCATGCATACATATTTATGTTGTGAAAACAGCTCCCCGCTCAGCAGAACTCAAACAACTCACTTCCTTCCTTCCTCTTCGAGCCAATACTTTAGACGATTTATTAGGTATAACTGCAATACCCGTTTCGCCAGCATTATGTAAACATCACAAGATGAAAACTTATGCTGTTCATAAGTAATCTGTAAGACCTTTGCTTTTTGCACGAGCTAAGGATGTCTTCTCAGAGACCCTTAATGACAAATGACCGTTTTTATGTCTATGAAAAAAACTTTACGGCCACTCTTTGCCACCATTTCTTCTCACTATTAAATATATGTACAGTGTTATTATTTTCAGCTAGCTCGAAAGCAGGCTCAAATAAATCCCTTAGTGCTATGCCAAATTGCCTTTCTTCTAGAAGCAGTATGTGCTAAACTAATTCATATTCTTCAACTTTCGTGAAAATAGGCATAAATTTACCTAAATTTGTCCACTGGTGTGTTAGGAGACAATCCATCCTTACAACCTTTATTCACTCTATCCTCCAAAGTACTCTGAGGAACATTGAATTCAGCAGAATCCCTCTTATACCTCATGTTCCCCTGTAAAACTTCTTTATAACAGCTGGATAATTGTGTCAACTGTAAAAACCGCTATTATTGAAAGGATTATTAAAAGGATTTTATTTATTTTATTTCAAAACAAGTAATTATTATAAAAATATTAGTTTTCCCGAAACTTATAATTTATTCGTTATTTTTTTATTGTCTTTTTCTTGTTGTTTTTTGATTTTACGGAGGTTCTTTTATTAGAAACTTTAACGTGAAAGTAAAGAGAAAAATTACACTACTCATTATTTATTTTACTTTGAATTAAATGAGCATATAATTTTGAAGGACCATTTAATTTAATACTCTTTATTTGGCTATTAATATAAGACAAGAAAAAATCCCATTACACAAATGTAAAAAAATAAGTGGTTCGAAGTACTACCTGATTTTAGGTAACCACGCCATAGATCAGGAAGGAAAGCGTAATTTATCTCACGTACATCATAAGCAATCCTTTAAAATGATAAAATATAAGCAAAAATATAAATAATCGCAATCCATGAAATCTTACAAGAAGATTTCATGGATTGTTTAGCTCCAAACACTGAGATGAATATATGGAGTCGGTGTATTCATCTCTTTCGATCTTTAAAGTCAAACTGAACTGTAATCGAATTCTAGATATTGTTCAGTGTGAGTAAATCCAAGTATTTATATTTATAAAAGTAGATGTTCTAACTTCCAAATTTACGTTCCAAAAAATTTTTTAAATTTAATTTCAGTCAATATTATCTTTTTATCATGCTCTACATAACAAAAAATCCGGAATTTTAAATTTTGGGGCCTGCATCTGCCATTAGTATGCCGCACGACATACGGAAAATAGACAGCTATAGACCAAATATAGTTTTGTCTTTTACCGGCATTGTTAGGCAGGATATTTAAACAATTAATTTTGGGTCTTTAAAAACGAAGAAATTTATAAATTTAATTTTATTTTTGTTCCACACACAATTTTGTTAAGCAACAATTGCAGTAGGACGAACCGAGAAACGCTTGGGAAGTTTATGACGCACTTCTAAAGTTATGTAGAAATTTGTGCCATTTTACAAGCAAGCATGGCCTCTCTATTACTTCTATCTCTATGGCTCCAAATATATGGTCGTGGTCTACAAGTAATTTCACACGTTCAGCTACACATAAAAAATCCAAATAAGTCAAAATCTGCACTACCCGATTTTATCCACTAACTCAGTTTTATCAAACTCTCCCCTACTATAATTTATTATCGTAGTTTAGCACTGTATCGCCCTACTTTCGCTGTAGTTAATTCTTTAAAGTTTTCATTTCTTTGAATTTGTGCAAAATGTTATTTATGTGAACAACTCACTGGTGCACACACAGCCCTGCCATAAAAATTACAATTTACTCCCAAATATATGCAATAATATTCGATCAGAGCATTGCCAGATATTTCTTCTGGAAATGATCCCAACTACTCTCAAGTTTTAAGACAGAATTTGTTGTTGGCTTGAAATTCGTTAAATTTCTATTGCAGTATGAGAATATTTGTAAAAGTTGACACAGATTTTGAAGGTCAGAAAACTAATTAATGAGAGTATATTTTTAAAATGACTGGAAAGAATGGAAAAGATTAAGATTGTATTTCCTCTTGTATAAATGGACAATATTGACCCTATTATAAAACTGAATAAAAAAGTTACTCATTTATATCAACCGGATATGTTTAAACATTTAGTTCTCAGTACTTTACTAACGTTAAAATTGGAAATACGTTTTAATTTAAATATCCTTCCACCAAGTTGATGTTATTTGTTCAATAAAAAATAAAATTAAAGCTTTTGTTTTAATCATAAATTATTGTTACATTTTCTTAGACATTTCCGCAACATTTTTGGTTTTCACTTTGATTAGATTAGTCCGATAATTTCGATATAGATATACATACATATGTATGTACATGAATTTACTAAAGTTGCTTTTTAGTAATTTTAGAAAAATTGTCTGTATGAAATACGCAACGTATTGACAGGCAACAAGGATAATGGGGACTAAGGATATTTGGTAGTATCGCAGTACTAACAAAACTACGTTCTTTTTAGGGTTCCGTACGTCCGAATGAAAAAACCAACCCTTATAGGATCACTCGTGTGTCTGTCTGTCCGTCTGTCACAGTCAATTTGCTCCGAATCTACTGGGCCGATTAAGTTGAAATTTGGTACACACATATGAACTTCTGTGACCCAAACACGGACGTGTAACGTAAATAAATGAATTTTAAATATGGGGGTTACTTTTTTGGAAAAAATTAGAAAATTAAAAAAAAAATTTTGCAAACTGTACCGTGTGACGTATCAAATCAAATGTATTTTTTATATTATCTCAAATATATTTTCTTTATAACTTTAAAATGCATAGTTTTAAAGTTATTCAAGAAAATAGGTGAAATTTGACCACTCCCCCCCTTATCACCAAAACTACTGAGCCCAAAATTTTGAGAAAAATACTGAAAATAGTTCTTTACTTATAGATCACAGGAAAACATATAAGAAGTCTATGGTCTTAAAATAACATGGTAAATCTCTCAATATTGTGCGTAACAAATAAAAAAATGAAATATCAGAATACCTTCTATCCACGTACTAAATAATATACAGACAAAATTCAACAATAGACAATATATTCAGCAATTTTCCTCTAGAATCCGGTACCATACATACTTTTTTTAGCCACCACAAACAAATTTTGGGTCAGATTTAAAACAAATATGGTAGATAACATATTCATCGTACGGAACCCTTTCCACGAGAGTTCAACTCTCACTTGTCCGGTTTTTTTACTTATACTTAATTCTATTCTTCTTTACTTATAGTTATTCTCTGAATAATCTCGACTGACTTGACGGAATGCAGGCAGTAGAGGTTCCTCTAAAGATGTATTACACTTGCAAACATCTTAAGGGTTATATGAGCATATTAAATTTGACCCACGATTCACCATTTGTTGACAGTTTGCCTGGCTGTTCTCAGTCAAAATAATAGGTTTGGTTATTCTAGTGTTAAATCCTTACCTATAATTTTGATTTCGCGTGATTTTGCCTTTCAGAAAAATGGACCATTCTTCATCATCTCTCTGTTAGTTCTTTTGGGAAAAACTTTGAATAATGAGGTCGAACAGAAAAACTACAATTCTCTCTAGAAAATAAGTCCACGCTCGGCAACTTTATATTCTTTGGTTATGTATGGATTTTTCCAAAATATTTATCCTTTTTATAAAGCGTAGCTCCATAGAACTTGTTAAACCTAAGAGACAAATCGATTCATTTTGTACCACTGCAAATTCTAGTTCTGACACTTTGAAAAACTTTGAAAAATGATTACCTGTTCCACACTTTTTGCCATACTCTAGGTATATCCCTTTCATGCGATCCTGAAGAACATATTCGTTTTTTTATTGATGAGCCGCTGTGTGACTTAGAGTTCGGATTATTAATGAAATTGTTGTGTAAATTGTTATATTTATCTTATCTTGTGTTTTTGTGGCAACATTCCGGGCCAATCTTCTTTCGAATTTGAGGAATTTCTTTGCTTGCTGACCATGTGTGCTCACAATAAACGACTTCCTTTCGTGCTTTGCAAATTTTCGGCCTGTTTTTTAGTTGCCTCCGCCGTCCTCGCCATTTCCATAGTTTTAGTAGCTGTTAAATTTTCCGTTTCTAATAGTTTCTTTTTAAGGTATTTCCAAAGCTCAGGGGACAACACAGCACAGCTTGGGCGGAAGGAATTTATGGAAGAAGAGATCGGAAATTTTAACCTGACAAATGTTGTAAGGCCACAATTTTTTGGCCTGAAATTTTTACTGTACAACATCCCAGTGGCTTCGCAAGTACAATTACCCAGATAAATCGCCGCGACCTATGTAGGATTTGAACTCAAGCCCACAGAAGAGAAAATCTGCAAACGTGCTCACTCGGCCACCGGAGCGGGTGGAGTTTTGTGTGCTTTTCCAATTACTAGTTTGTCCCTTATTCCATTCCTCCAAAGCCACACTGTTTGACAAATTTCTTTAAGTCCATCAACAAAGCGTCACATGGTTCAGGGGGAGCTTGGTTCCGGGTATGGAACACAAAACTGCGTACACTTCATTACATTTCGGCATACCAAAGTCCTCAAAGGCTTCTACCACTTATTTACATTAATTCCCTTTCTCCTCTTCCAGGTTAAAGCTGTTAAATAATTCCATCTCTGCTGGGCCTATCGAATTCAAAAGTATGGACTCGTCAGTATTTTTGGAAAGTTCTGCCGCAATATAGAAATAATTAACATTTTGCTTAAAGATTCTCCACTTTCCTTAGAAAATCCATGCTTGGGACCGTTATGTGTCTAATTTTGGCTGGTCTTTCTCGTGGACTTTTGATATATACACATTAAATTTTATTCTTGCATTTCATATGTATCTCCAATGTAGCTCCAATGTTTTCTTTACTTTCCATATGTTCTCCATTTAGTTGTAATCTATAACCGCGTGGTTGAAACATGAACCGTTGAGTCGATAAAGCTTCTCGTAATAGGAGTAATACTGTGATAAAACTTGCAAATAGAGATTATTTCAGTTCCAAACTTAATCCTAATCTTAATGCAAGAGTTCTGTGACGGAATCCACAACAAGCTGGAGTATGTGGCAAAGATTGAGCTCCTTGTAGTTTTAAGCCGGATGAACTTAACGTATTTTTTACCTCTACCAACAACATGCCCTTAGAAGGTCCTAATGACCTAAGCAGCTAACTATTGTAATAACTCTATCAATCTCTTCTCCTTTCGCAGAGTAGACCCTGATGAATTTTATTCAGCTATAAATTCGATCAAATTGGACGCAATATGACCTGAAAATCTATCATCACATTTTATTAAACTCTTGTTTCCCATCATTGGTAAGTACTTACTCCACATGATAAATTCCTGTCTCATGCCATTCACTTTTCCCAGTAGCTAGAAAATAGCTACTGGCCTTCCAATTACAAAAAAGGCTTTTCTGGAATCTCCAGTTGACTTCCATCCAATAAGCACACTTTGTTTTCTTCTCAATGTACCAGAGAAGCTAATGCGCAGACAAATACTAGATTATGTGAAACAATGTAACTTTCTGATACGTCCGTTCCGTAGTCTCGTTTTCGGGCTTCGGCCACTCATTCGTGTGAGACCACTATCTTAAAAGTATTATCTGATGTTAAAAGCGCTATGGATCAGGATAACATAACAGTATTGGTCCTCTTGGATATTTCCAAGACTTTTGATTGTATCTGTTATCATGTTCTTATGCATAAGCTCTCTACACACTTCAGGTTTGGTACATGTGCTTTACGCTTGATCAATAACTTCGTGTCAGAACGCAGTTAGGTGGTCAAGGTAGACAATAATCTTTCCACGCCGCTGTTCTCATCGCGTGGTGTGCCTCAAGGATCCATTTTAGGTCCTTTATTGTTCAGTTTGTTTATGAATGACGTGTGTGTCCACCTTTATGCAGATAATGTTCAGCTATATCTGAATCGGCCAATAAAGGTTAGAGAATTATGTGGAATGTATTAATTTAGATTTGGATAGAATTTACAACTGGATCAAACATAGCCGACTGCTACTAAACCCTGGAAAGTGACAGAGTATCTTTTTTTTTACAATAGCGGTTTTAGTGAAATCTGATGTTCCCCCATCATTCTAAATGGCTTTTCCTTACCAATGTCAAGCATGGTAACCAACCTTGGGATTGTTTTAAACCAATAAATGAAATATCGAGACGATGTTAACAGGAGACTCAATAAAGTCTATGGTGGTCTGCGAAGATTGTGGCTTTCAGCTAATATATTATCTTGTAATACTCGGCTAAAATTTTTCAAGGTGTTAGTCCTGACCCACTTTTTCTTTGAAAGCCTGATTTTTCCTAAACTGAACAGTATGTGTACGTAAAATGAAAATAGCTCATAATGTTTTGTGTTGCATTACATAGATTCGATCATATTTCGCCATTCTGGTTTCGGTTGCTCGGCTGTTCTTTAGATACTTATCAAAAGCAAAAGGCTCTGATTTTCTTATATAAGTATCTCAAAGAATTGTTTGTTTCACCACTTGCACTACTCTGGTTTGCACTGTCGCTCTTCAACTTATCATTCTAAATGACGTTAGTCATAGGGCCTGTTCAAAAACGCAGTACTGCGTAACATATGCAAAAACTACATGTGAAGATAAATGCTTTACGCTTAAAAAATTGGAAATACTTTATAAAATCTCATATGGCAAAGAACTATAGTGGTGATAATTTGAAAATTATATACTCTTTTGGAATAAATTAATTACACGCGTAGTTTTTGCATATGTTACATTGCATTTTAAGTAAAAGTAGGAAATAGCAAATACTTGAAACAGAACGAAAAAGTGTACAGTATTGCCTCTATTAGAAAATCTTAGAACCATATATTGATCATGTACTGGTAACCAATGTGGGTTAAGTAAGTAGTTTTTATTGTATAATAAATCTATGTTCAATGGCAAATTGCGATCTTGAACTCGATGAATTGCAATGTTTGCAATCGCAAATCACTTGAACTCAACGAAAGTCTGCCCGTGATAAACATTTTTCAAGGCAAATAAAGAATTTGCTGAATGAAAATCAAACAACTTTTTCAGAGACTTGGTATTTCTGTGAACATTGAACCTTCTGACATTCGAGATTTGACTGATTTTTGTTTTAAAATAATTCAGTTTTTTCAATATGTTGCGATTTTTGAATACTGCCTTGAAGTGAATACCTTTACTTTCACTAAATATTTAATTAATACATTCTTAAGAAAAATGCTTTCCTTGTGGAGACCACAGCACTTTTGACTCGGAAATTGACTAACTTTTTTGTATGTTGAGGCTTTATTTGTCGTTAAGGTTTTTTTTTATGTCCTATTATAAATCTCGACGGTATTAGGTCAGAAATATATTAGAAAATTATTTTATGACCTCAACTCGCAAAGATCTAGATATAAATCTACACAATTTATATTTCATGTAAATCATTCAAAATAGGAAGAATTAAATCTTTTGTGATCTTAACAGCAGTAAGAACGATCTTTTTCTCAATTTATGGTAGAAATATATTTGCGTTTTTAAAGATGCAAGGCTATATTCAATAAGGAAAATCCGGAAATCTTATGTTATTTATTCCAAATATGCTAACTCCGAACCCATTAAACACACTTTGAATATTAATGACCTGATTGTGCTTATAAAGCATAAAGTTGTTTAATCATATATAATTTATAACTTTCTTATGAAATACTTTATCCTTGGAACATTATAGTGATTTATTTCGACTTTAGAGCACGTGATGCGAGATGCGTGATTTGTGCTCAAATTCAAATTTAAATTATAGTCTTCAGGTAATATACAATAAACGGAAGTAAAGTCAGAAGAAACCAATATTAAATTCAACAATGCAAAAATAAGACCATAGCAAGTAGATATCAAAATCTGTTATAAAACTAATAAAATCTTAAGGATACAATTATGCATGCTTTACTGAGAAAAAAAAATAAAATTTCTCTTTTAAAATTAAATTAAATTAAGTATAAATTAGCACATCCCAGTATCTAACATGGGAAATATCACCTTACACAAAATGGGAAACTAAGGAAAGGTTTCACTTTGAAAGCCCGAAAAACAGATGTGGATTGGACTCTTCTATCTGATGAATTAAAAGTTCCATAAACTTGGAGACACCCTTGCTTCATTTATGACACTGTAAAAACACCAAATTTGTGTATCTAATAAAAAAATATCAGAAATAGGAAAATTGAAGAGGCTTGTTCTTTTTTAATTTGTATCAATTTTAGGTTTATGGCCTCACAAAAGTAGTCAATGTATGGTTAAAATTTCGAAGCAATTGGTCGAACCCTTTAGAAAGTATATGTCCTACCAATTTAAAAAACAACGCGTTCAACTGAAATTAAGTTGTTCAGAAGTGGATGTTATCGGTCATGGGCCTCAAAGTTGTACTCACATTATCATCTATGTGAACTTTTAGTACTATATTTACGTGTAAAAATGTGTGCAGACCAGTAGAATAAATCAAGATAAAGTTTAGGAAAACAGCTACGACCAGCACAATCAATCTTGGGTTAATGCAGGGTATACGACATAACGTCTGAAAAAATTAACACTTACTGTAAAATTGTTTTAGGGTCTTGTTGCAGGGAGTTAAGGGTTGCGAAAAAAGGGAAAAAATAGATTTTCAGTCTCTACAAAGTAAAACCTCCCATTAACAAAATTTTAGCAAATTCCATACGCAGGGTCTCCCAGTTGAGGATGCGAATCTCTCTCAGGGTGATAGATCTCATCAAAACAAGTAAGTCATAATGGGTATGAAACAGGAATGAGGGTGGGGGTAGAATTTTTGAAGTTAAAACTTTGCGGCGTTTTTAATATATCCCCTATAAGACCAGTTACGGCTTCATTTCATAGACAACTATTCGCCCGTTTAAATGAGTCCTCAAAAGGGTTGGAACGTTTCAGACAAAATGTTTTTATCTTCCGTCTAAAACTATTTTAAAACAAAATGCTTAAGTTAAATAAAACTGCTTAAAATCCCAAAAGGGATACCTGTTTGAATATTGCTACCATGTATCGTCTTTATGTGGGAAATTGCAAGATAAACAATAAAGAGTATGCAAAAATCTCTATGTATTCTAGAACACTGAATACACCAGTAAGGTCTATGCACTAGTTTCGAAAACGGAAATGAAGAACAAAAAAAAATGAAATTAGAAGTAAATATACGTATAAAGCGTATTTGAATGAGAAAGATCTAAGCCGACAAGAAGTTCAAGTGTTGTGCTTTGATGTTCAGGCAGCCCTCACGACGCCTTGTCGCGAAATTGTAACTTCTATTATAAATGATGATTTGTCAGTTACAACTTTACTTATTTCAATGTAAAACAAAAAGTGGAACACTGCTTTTTCTGCACGAAAGAATCGAAAAAACAGGGTCTAACGAAATTGGGAGCAATATTTATAATTTTCTGAGTAGTGAGGCATGCAGAAGTGTTGTTGTTTTCTACTCTGACAACTGCTCAGGGCAGAAGAAAAATAAATTTTTGTTCAGTTTATACCTCTTCTACATGACACAGAACAAAAACTCAAGAAAACTACACATAAATTCCTAAAAAAAGGACATACTAAGAACGAAGGTGATAGCATGCATGTCACTGTAAAGAAAAGAAAAATCGTGTTTTTAAAAGCGGACCAGTGTATGTTCCTGCCCAGTGGGTAATTATTCTTAAATCGGCAAAGAAGAATGACGCACCCTATAATGTCGATCTGTACTCAGGATATTTATGATTTGAAGTCACTAAGTCCGAAATGGGAAATAATTTCACGAAAAACACGGAAAAGATTGTTTGGAAGGAATTAAGGATTGTCAGGGTAGAAAAGACACAACCCAATATAATTTTTTACAAAACTTCTCACGCATAAAAAAATCTCAGCCATCGAAAACTGTAGCAAAAATATTAGCTTTGTTTATTTTCCTTTTCTTTTTCATATAAGAAGTTTAATTTTTACAAAGCTTTTGTTTCATTTGAAATCTTATGGTAAAAAATTATTAAAAAAGCACTAATCACCATCCATTTATGCATACACACTAGTGACATATCGTAAAAACAAAAAAAAAAAAATTCAATAGTATAACAATTCAAGAAAGTTCAAATTTTTATTTATTAAAAAAAAGGATCTAAAAGGATACACACATTAAAAAATCTCAATGGCCTTCAGACCTAATTCATATATTTTCGACGTGAAACTTAAGGTAGAAAAAATATAGACAGTTATCATTTCACAAATTTGTTTTTCTTCTTTTTCTTCATTATTTAAATTTTGGATTTTTTACACTGTAGAACTGATGTATCGAAATAAATCCCAATATGGTTGTTATTGAAGTTACTTTTTTAAAAAAGTTAATGCTTACTTTATTTTGAAAAACGTGGTCTTGATTTTGATTTGGTTCTAGGTGTTTTTGAAATGGTTGCATTTGAAACGTAAATGCTATATCAGTAAAGGGATGAAATATTTGACACTAATAATTAATAAACAAGGACAAAGATAAATATTAAACCAAAAATTATTAAGCATATTAATTATATAGTGTTTGTATATTTCGCATCATCCAAGTTAACTGTGGAAAGTTATAGACAAAGTATAAATGAAGTGGGTCAAGCAAAAAATACATTTTCGTTGCGATCTATCTTCTCAATTTGAAATGTGTTAAGCAGCTTCCCGCCAAAATGTGGTAAAATTTAGGAATTCATGGATCACCTGGAGATCAAAAGGAAGTTCGAATCTTTTCTGGTTCGATTTGAGTCTTTTAAGGGTTGGTTTAATCGCATAGAAAAGTTTTTGCTATTTATGGGACGGCTTAAGGTACCAATCAGCACTGCCACCCTAGAACAATTGTAGAATTTCTAATACGATTTTCTCGAGCTAATTTTCTACTTCGTACTATTTGATTTTACTGCGATTTTTGTACTTTTCCAAAGTTCGCCTTAACTAACTTTAAATTAATTCCTTACATGTTACAATGAAAAAAGCAACCTCAGTGGGACAAATTATCACTCAAGGTTTGGTCAGTTATTTTTGACCAGTGATATCCTCTTCTAATCAAGCACAATTCTCTACTAAACCAATTGGTCACGCTAGGGTGGATGTATGTGTATCATGGATATATTAAGGTAACTTGTTGATGTACATGGTGAACAGCAAATGGCTTGAAATTGATTACATATCACTTTCTCAACTGCTTTAGACAGAGAGCACAGAATGATTTTAGACCACAATTTGGAAACCACGCTAGAAGAAACAATTTGGCAGAACGGGTAAGACGGTGACCTGTTTCCATGCAATACGAAATGTTGAAATTATTAGACAACTATTATATAAATATGCAAAATTGCATGCAGAATGTTTGGCAGACTATTTTTAATAATTTTCGGTGGTATGTTATCAGATTGTATGCCAACAGCTTCAGATTTTATACCATCGGCTTTGTAATCATCATGTGGTATTACATGGGCCTGTGCTGAAATATTTGTTGAAAATACCTGGTATTAGGTCGTATTTAGAATCTACTGTGCCATGTGTTCCACACTACTTTTGATTAGCCCACAATTTCTTTGGTGGTAGATTTATATGCAACTTACGCCGAAAGCATTCATGTTTGCCTTCTATTGTTAGATTATAAATTCTTTTGAAAGCATTTTGGTCCGGCTTGCACTATAAATATTTTTAATGTTTCCATAAACCATAAACCGATCAAAAGTAAGTCGAATAAAGAAGGCATTGCATTGTTGTAGTAAGTTGGTAAGTTATTCATCCTTTGCCGATCAAAAGTCAGAAGCAAATCATCAGAGAGGTTTCTGTTGCTACTCTTCATATTGAAATCCTCCATATAATAACATTTTCATAAAGACGCGAATGTCTGAAGAGCGCAGTCTTTAATATTAATCAGGGAGAGGAAATTTTGGGAGCAGCAAAAGCACATTTACAAACATTTCCTAGAACAATGAGATATTTTAATACCGACGAAATCGATACCAAATATTTTGGAAAACGTAACAATCTGAAATTAGAGGTAATTCCTGACATAAGCCGTTATCACCCACTCTCGCGATATGATCAAGGCGATTCATTTAGAACCCTCTGACTTTTGCTCGAAAGACAAAGGTATATAGCCAAATGCGAAATGCGATTTTCCATAGTTTTCGAACAGTTGGTCAATCTTTACTTTGGTATTACGTTAGCAGAATAGAGAACACAACATTATTGTGCCGCTGGACGTTATGCAGTTCACTCCGAAGATCACTAACCTCATGCTAAAGATCATTATAGCGCTCTCGAATTTTTCCAATTGCAGTCTTGAAAGTAGTCAACTTCTCAGACGAAAGTATAGATCTTAAGATTTAAAGCAAATCTTTTTGGATGTATTTCATAAAATGAATATCGATTCAATCGACTACAATTTTTATTGATTTAGTACGTATTTCCCGTTATTTTAGTACACATTCTATTACATGGGTGGCAAAGCTGGTACTAATCAAGCTGTGTTTACAGGAGTGAGCCAAAAGTAGATCAATCCGGTAATTCTTAAAAAAGAAAAAAATAGACTAAGATTACCTGAAATAGGTCTGGAGAATTTATAGATTCTCATGAATTCTGAAACAGAGTCATTACTTTTACTAATTGTTATAAATTCTGTTCAGTTTAAACAAGACCAGTCTGAGCGATTTTCTTCAACATGAAATCTAGAAGAGCATCAATAAATCAATTTTAATCATGTCCATTATGCATACTAATAGAATTATGGGGCAATTATCGCAAAATAGTATACAATGCAGTGTATAGGCTCTTAATCAATTCAGACAAACTAGCATAAATTATGTTTTCTGCATGCCCACTGAGCCAACATGAAATTTATTGGCCAATATTGAATACAAAATGTATTAATGCGGCAGCATCACTTTCGTAATTATAAGTGTTCGTAAATGAAAAAAAAACAGATTGGGAAAGTTGTGACCTTCGATCGAATCTCAGCGTTTAGTGAATTTTGCGACAAACTATAAAATCGTTCACCTTTAGCGGTATCTCCGAAGCGCGGGGCATTGTTCACACTAACTGCGTTGGGTAATTTAAATTACAAATTGTATGTTCGTTAAAGTTTTCAAACTGCCATCTTCCCAAAGGTATTCTTCCGACAAGAAAGCTACTCAATTTCTAGTAATGCGGAAGCTTTCAGAATTTCCGTAACGAAGAGTTCTTGTGATCCCTGATTTCATTAGGTTCACATGATATGAACTTTCCAATTAAATAATTGTGGCCGCGACGGCACACAGTAAATTTTTAACTTGAGTAATTCTAGTAGGATTTCTCAATATTTTTGTCATTCAGATTCACAGAACTGTGAGAAGCGATATTTCCGTTTAGGTTAGCTGGAATTCACGGTCAATGCACCTTTTATGATATAATTTTGTCCGAGAAATGGGAAGACTGTTAATAATGTGCATAGGAAGTAAGAAACTGATGAAACGTTGGCATTGTGCCAAACAAATCTTTGACAATTACCTTTGTTTTCAGCAAACCTTGATCAGGGGAGTCATCAAAAGAATCTGCGATCCGTGGCGTACCTCGAACGATGCATGTTTTATCTCTCTTTTTTACAAACCTTATCTTGGAGTTAAAGGGATAAATGACACAAATGTTGAGCGACATCTTCAAGTTTTTGAGACACTGATTCAAACTTAATACACTACATACCTGTGTAATTTAAAGCTTAGTAATAGGCAACTTAAAACTGAGTAAATGTGGTGTGTGGACACTGTACAGTATGACCGTTTTTATGAACGGCAAGTTTGTATAACTTTCCAGCAGCGAAAATGGTAATCAACTCCGGAGGGAACTACTTCCATCATGCATGCAAAATTCATTAAATGTTTACAGTCAATTCAAAGTTTACCCTACAAATAACTAGTTCTATAATACATTACCTTCTAAAAAAGGTAATGCAGCATGTAATGACACATCGCTTTCAAAAGAGATTTAGTATGAATTTTCCTGTGAAAATTCTCGTTCAAGTTCTTGTGCAGTGATGGTATCTAGTGGAAAAGTGGAGTAAAACACTATCCTCTGTAACGTTGCTATAAAAATGAAATGCCATTTTCAATTGACATTAATGCAACCTAGAAGAGCTCGTTACTTCATAGTACTTGTAGAATTGGTTCAGTAATTGTTAATGAGATAAGTTGTTCTGAATAATTAAAGCAAAAATCAGTTAATAAGGGATTTTTGAATAACTACTTCCAATCAATCAATGACTGAACCAGTTCTGGGTAATGGAAAATAGAGGCAATTAACTACCGTCTATGACATCTCCATGTAAAAGTAATGCATTTTTTACACAGGTGGTAAGCTAAGGCAGAAATAGCTCTGCTTACTAAGAATTACTTGCGGAATCAGTTGGGTAATGACTTACGTTAGCTACTGGCTTACAAAAGTTACATGTGTGTAGAAAAGTAGGTTTTTGGAAATTTAAATTAGGAAGGCTGTGTTAAATGTGTAATGAGAACTGGCGAACAAAGATATAGCTTTCCTACACACATGTAACATTTGCAAGCTTCGCAAACTCCCAATTTATTAAAACGGCCTAAGCTTCAAACGTAGATGAATTAGAATAGGTGAAAAATTAACCATGAACGGTAATAAGCGAAAAATAATCTGATACAGATTTTACCCTTACCCCAACTTTTCTCACCCGCTCTTAAATTCCTCAAAAATTGCATTAAAATCCTGCTGTAATTAAAGGTACAAAAATTGCCGATTTTTTTAGGTTTGTTGATGGCAATAGGTAAAAGAAATATTTTTTCGTCATCATCATTCCCTATATAAACAAATGCAAATATCTAATGCACACTTAAAAGTTTCTAGTGTGATGCAAATTTTTATCTCACGCACTAATCACGTAAACCCAAAAGTTATGAATTTTTCAGGTGGTAATGTGCACTTATTTAAAAGGGAAAGATCTTAAGGTGTCTCCTCTTAAAGTATTATAGGAGACTGAAAAATAAGCCACCCATATTTTTTTATATCTGCGCAAGAGTTTAAGGTGGTGAAACATCCCCCCAAAGTGGCAAAAATGGTCAAATCTTGATACACATAATTTGTTATTTTTCGCGTGCTATGGCGTGAATTTTCAAAATTCCAAATATATATGATAAAAGAAAACCCAAGTTAGAAAAGGGATAAAAATCACATACCCTTCTCTTGGAACAAATAGCAAAAAACCATAATTAATATTAGTAATTTCTTGAGATTTACAACTTCTGCTGCAGATCGTAAGGATACTTACTTACATCGCAGAACTTCGAAAAATTACTGACCCGTATTTTTTTATACGTCTCCACGGGGAGTGTCGAGGTGCTTCAATCCACCAAAGTATGGAGCTGAAAACAGGTTTTTCGGAATATCTTGCTAACCACTCAACCAAATTTGATAAAACAATCATCAAAATGTTTATAGTACCACGGCCACGTTGGTGGCCGGGCAGGTTGAGGCGCACGTCTGCAGATTTTCTACTCTGTGGCCGTGGTTCGAATCCTGCCCAGGACTCAGCGATTTGTCTGAGTTCCAGTGCTTCAGTCAAATCTGACTGACAAGAATTGTACTTGAGAAACTACTGGTATGTTGCACAGTAAAAATTTCATGCAAAAAATTCTGGTTCACCTACAACATTTATCAAGTTAAAATTTCCCAATCACCTCTTCTCTATATTCTTTCCGGCTGAGTTGTGCTGTGTACGCCATATTTAGTAGCAACATAAAATTGTTTAAAGAAAAAATATATTTATCGTTTTTTAAAGAAAACGAGGTAAAATTTTTATAGATATTATTATCTGTTTTATTATCTTGTTTACTAAATTGCTTTGTGAAATGCATTTTGCGCGTAAACTAAGTAGAAGCTTAAATAACTTGGAATTGTCCCAATTATTTTGTAAACGAAATGAGTTAAATGACTTACGTAAACTCCTCCAAAATTCAAAATGCTGTTGTTAATAGGTAAGAAAAGTACGGATCTTA
>QYTT01091325.1:56384-67139 GCA_006980735.1 Dasypogon diadema
TCAACATGTTAAAGTTCCAACATTTTAACGTTTTCTATTCAGTTTTCGACTTTTTAGTCCTAGGTACGGTACTAGATCGCTTGGTACACACTAACAACGTTTTCTGTAGTCATTACATTGGCAATTCTTTTTAAATACAATCATTTTTAATCGACTCTTCACAGAACTAGACTTTTCAATCCAACCCCATAAAAGGGTGAAATCACGATATACTTTTTCAATAGCTCCAAAAATTAACTCCATCTGCATGTTTGCTTTCCTACAGGTGACCCACCCTAATATTGATGGACGGAAAAAGTATTTTTGGAATAAAATTGTTCTGTAATGATCCGCTGGACGTACTAGCGTACTAATCTGTTTGATCTACAATTTTTGTCAATAATTCATCGGCACAAAATAAACGACAGAAATCTATTGGCTTTCTACAACCGGAAAAGATCTTTGGATCTTTGGATATTTTCTAAATTTTGTAGCGTATTATTTGAGCACGAGCGTCTTTATCGACGGCTTTACTTTCAGATGATGTGTTCATGTTCGAATGTTCTCTATTAAATTTCTCCCCACTCTTCAATGCATCCTCGTTAACACTGTAGTCGACTGTATTTCAAACGAAACTTCAATTTGAACCATATGTCGTGTCAGCGATAGAATAGTCGAAAGCTTGAACTGCTATATACATATTTGTCCTTTGACCACAACGGGGAAGTTCTTCCGTTTTGATGACACGCCCAATTCTCATGAAACTTTGCATAACGGTATATGCCATTATTGGCGAAAAGGTGCTTAGAGGTCAAAAAGTCTGTTTAAAATTTGAAAAAAACAGTTTTTTGCGTATATCTTCCTAACTAAAGGGGTAGGAGAGTGAAACTTGCCATAAATGTATGTCCTAAAGTTATCTTCGCCTTTACAGGAATAAAAAGGATAATTTTGTCATTTTTCCATTAAATTCAAATATTTTTAGAACCGTAAATGATACATATTTCAAACTTGGCCCATATCAAAATAATAAAGTCTTCTATAAAGCTACAATTACTTTTTGGAAATATCCTTTTATAAAGATGTAAAGGATATTAAAATTTGCTTTGTGCGAAATGCGGTCCTCTAGCCTCAACCTGGTCCACGGGTTTGTCTCATATTTGAAAAGGACGCACTTAGGTGGTATACGAACGGATCCAGGACGGAAGGCTAAGCAGGTGTGGGTATCCTTGGCCACAATTGCAGTGGTGTTAAAGTGCCGGATTCCGCATCAACCATTTTCTAACCGGAAATTTATGCAACACAACAACAACGATGGGAAAAGTTGCAGACACGCCAGTGGGGGCTGAGGCGCACGTTTACAGATTTTCTCCCCTGGTAGCGTAAGTTTGAATCCCGCACAGGCACTGCGATTTATCTGGGTACCAGTGGTTGACACAATTCTACTGACAAGAATTGTACTTGTGAAGCCACTGGGATGTTGTACAGCAATAATTTCATGCCAAATATTGTGGCTCACTTGCAACATTTGTCAGGTTAAAAATTTTCCAATCTCCCTATCCTTAATTTCCTTCCGCCTAAGCTGTGCTGTGTGCATCATAGGGTTGTCCCCTGAGCTTAGGCAATACCTTAAAAAACGTGTAGATTCTGCTTGAGGATGAGATAGTGGAAGACATTGTGTGCAACTGCGAAGCGTTGTTTCGCTACAGTACGAAACATTTTGATACGGTGGTGGTACCAAACAATGTTTCGAGCCTTAATTTTGACTATAAATGGTCGAGGTGATAAGAGGTTCCTGCATTATCCATTCCGCAGCCATCACAAAAAATAAAAAAATGAAAAACCCAATAGCAAAGTCATTTCGGGATCGTATTTTGAAAATATCGTATGTATCTTCGATGATGATGATTTATGAAAATCACGCACAATATATGTTCTAAAATAAAGAATACAGGTTAGGCCCGTTCGACTAGGGACTTGAGAAGTTTGTTAATAGGTGAAAAAGCTGTGAATCACCTATATTTGTTTTTGTACAACTGTTCCCGATCCGACGGATTCAATACTATTTGTGTTTTCTAAGAGATACGTTTTTGAAACCAAAATTATCGTGAACTAAATTCAACCGGAATAAAATTTACTAACCTTACAATGGGTCTTTATTTCATGAGTAAAATTTATAAATTATCTTTTTTTGTTTTATATCCAGCAATTTGACTGGATTCATCAGTGTTCATTTCCTGAACATTTGGAGTATTAAATATATACGTATTTTTGAATCGTTTCCACAAAAGAATGAATGAATAGAGTTTGAGGCCTTGACAAATCTAGGGTGCCTCACAACTTTTTGTAATCTTCCTCATTTTAAAGAGAAAATCATTATTGATTGAAGAAACTACGGATGACAACATATTATGCTTATAAAATTTGTATTCTCAGGAAACAAATTTCAAACCGCAGCAAGCTTTTAAACATACAAAAATTAAATCAGACCTTGAACAAATCATTTTGCAATTTAGTAACTTATTACTAAGTCACTAACATCTGATGGCATTGTATCTAACTCGAAAATGAAAAGTAAAAGTATGGAAATTTACCTTTTTTTTATTTGAAATCTTACACAACTCTATTAAAACCTATGCAAATTTTTTGCGGTGTGTATCGTGTCAACAAATTCTTATTGGGTCATCTACCCTCAACTAAAAAATTTTGAAGATGCAGAATTTCATGGGGAAATTTTTAGAACAACGAAATGAATTTGAATGTCGACTCAACAGAAATTATTAAGAGTGCATTTTATGGTTTAAATAATTGAACAAATTGAATCGTATGTGTTATGTAGAAAGAGAATGTTTGGTTAAATTACTTTGGGATTTATCTTTCGGAGTCTATGGGCAGTATAATAATTACGGATGGAACCAGTTTTAAAGTATCCCAGCATGAATATTCAACGGGTAGAAAAGTTATTCCAATTTACTACAATTAAGAAACTCAACCCCTTTTGAAATTTCCAGAATACCTTGACAGAAATGGTGTCATTTTAAATCTTCACTGTAGGTCACTCTGAAAAACGTAGGTAATATTTTAGTATTCACTTTGTTTTGCAAATAAGTTGATCGGCGGAATGGCATAATAATATGCTGCCTCTTTGGTCCATTCATAACCCAAATATTTTTTCTTTGATCACTAAATGCGATATAGAGCATACGAATACATTTGGGTATTTTTGAATAGATTGCGATTGAATAGACTCGATGAATATACTATCGTACTCTTTTTTAATCGAAAATTATCCGTATTCGTAAATTAGATCGTGTAACAGGTATTGAGGTACCTGACGGGTTGGAAAAATTAATATTTTACGTATTCTTGAAGGTTAACGCATCTTAAAATATTGTGTCAAATGGGTATTTTGAAATTTGGAAAATTGAAGAAGATACAGCCCCTCTAAGGTTGATGCATCAGATAAGCTTTTTGAACCTAAACGGACCAGGTTACAGAGGGATGTCAGTCTCGTTTCGTTGTCAATGACAATTTTTTGTTTAAATAGTTTTTTTTTTTAAATTATAGAAAATTGCTTTACAAACTATTTCAAGATGTGTTGGGCCAAATGGCATTTGAAAATTTATTTTTTTTTAAGAAAAGAAATGCAATAAAAACTTAAATGTGTTTTCCTCTGAATCTCTTTTTTTAAGTATTATACAATGAAATCTCAGTAACTATTCATCCGATTAACTTCAAATTTTTACGCGTCATTCCTAATACACCTATCTACAATGCAACCTAAGATATTTTTGATATTCTAATTATTTAACATTTTTATGGCACTTTAAAATTCGATTTTTCAAAGAAAAAATATAACTGTATTTGCAAAAGGTCGAAATTTCCTTAATTTTTAAATATTTTTAAAAAATCCTACGCTACATTATAGAAAATCTATTCTAGTTCTAATCCGTAAAAACATATTCTAATTTTTATGTTTGAGTTCCACGCAAAAGCTGCAGTAGTGCAAGAAGTGCAACGATCTAATGCAATATGAAAGGTTTCATAATTTTTGGCAAATTTTTGCAGTTGGTTTTGGCATATAAGATGGATAAAGAACTTCCCAAATTGTGATAATGGTGGAAATAACTTTTCCAATTGTGCATCTTCCACGCATAAACTGCTACTTATGTAAGGACAAGATGTCCAGGGGTTGACTTGATCTTGCACTGTGTTTCAAGGTTAATATTAGAAATATATATTTGAAGGTTTATTTGTTTGAAAAAAAGCGTAAGATTTCGACGTACTTCATTTAATAATTAAACTTCAAGTTAACAATTAAATTGGAAATTACTTATTCCTCGTACCTTACATATATTTCTCGTGGTTTTGGGTTTTGATCTCAATCCCGCGTTGATCATCGATTTCTCGTGGGTCTTCTGCTCCTCCCGTAAACGATTTTTGCCCTACTTGTCTACTTCGTTTTAATGTTTTTCATTTTTGTTTCTCGTCTTATTTGTGCAGATTCGTGTGAAATTATTTAATTATCTTGACTTTTTTTCGTGCGCGCGCTTTTTTTCCGACTCTCCACCACGATGCCACAAAACCAAAGAGGAGCAAGTTTCTCCCACTTTTTCCGGTATTGCCTTCCTTATTCGGCTGCAACATGACGGGTTTCGGTCACTATTCGGAACATTTTGGACGATTCTAATGTTGAAGGCGGGACTTAAAAGTTCAGAATTTAAATTCGATACTATTTGGTTTACAATTCAATAATACTTTCTAATTTTATAATATTTGAGATATATAAGGTTTTCGTTATGGTTTATAAATCAATAATATTTTCTGACAAGATAACAGTTCAAGATTTATAATTTTATTTTGAAATAGCTAATTCTTAATTCCTTTAATTTTATTAATTAATCACTAAATGATCTTAAGAAAATTGCTAAGACTCGACTTTTATTTATAAATGAAAATCTTTAGAATGATTAGCTTCTGAATTAAGATTTGATAAACAAGTTGGAGGGGTCCAAACACAAGCGTGCCCCATTTCTGACGTCCATGCATTGAATTCAGGATTTTGGTTTTGTCAATATTGGCATTAATAATGTTGTTTTTGTTCGACTGATATTTGAAATATTAGACTGTGTCACTTTACACTTATAACTGAATATGTATACTTAAAACTATCAAGAAATTATATTTTATTTTGTCTCTGAACTTTGAAAGATCAACCACCTGGGATTTCGGAAAATTAAGTTAAGAAATAACAATTTTGCTTAAATGATGAAATGGAAATTTTAATACCATACACGAGAAGAAAGGAGCAAAATGGTAATCTGTTGGATATTGCTGAATCGAGTTAAAGTATTGACGTCCAAAAAGAAATCTCAAAGGCAGTATGCACACTAATCTGGTATTTAAGTTTGATTCAATATGGAATGGCCGAGCAAAACTACACAATCAGTGTACAACCTGTCTAAGTTCATACGAATCAGGACTGTGCGTAAGCAGTGGAAAATCTTCATCTACATCAACGGATGACCCATTTAAAGAAGAAGGAAAGGCGATATAAATTTGGAAATCCTAAAATATCTAAAGAAAAAAAGCGGAACTTTTAAAACCATCTTGGGAATCTGCTTTACTTTTTTTCTTCCAGGGAATCATTCTACATCTCTTTACTTCATCACACCAAAAGCAATTCGTCCTGAAGAAGAAAATAATAAACTGTATATATGAACTTCACACAGATGAAGACAGGGTGACAAGAACATCCGATACATTTCTAGTAGATACATCCTCATCATCTGTTCAAATTATTTCACCACCACCTGTTACATAAGACTTTCATCTCGTCGAAAACAATCAGGAGTGATATAAAAAACTTATCTAACATCCTTAAATGTGTTAGTTCGGCCTAATTTAATTACTATGTATCTCACATTAACCGTATTGAGGCTGTCCAACGAATGTTTTTGAAATTTGTTCTTCACGGCCTTCTCTCAGTCAATTCTCTCAGCTCTTTTTGCCTCCTTTCTTGTTATTCTAGAGTTGCCTTTTTCTATTATTCAAGTTTTTGATATTTTTAGCGATAGTATTTCTCCATCATATTTTATAAAGCACTATCTAACATCCTTAAATGTGTTAGTTCGGCCTAATTTAATTACTATGTATCTCACATTAACCGTATTGAGGCTGTCCAACGAATGTTTTTAAAATTTGTTCTTCACGGCCTCCTCTCAGTCAATTCTCTCAGCTCCTTGTGCCTCCTTTCTTGTTACTCTAGAGTTGTTTTTTTCTATTATTCAAGTTTTTGATATTTTTAGCGATAGTATTTCTCCATCATATTTTATAAAGCACTATCAAATAGAAATGTAAGACCGGATTAATATTAAAAACCTTTTCGAAGTTACTGCCTACTTTTGAATGGGCACGCTTCTAATTGCACGACTTCATCACTGATTGTTGTGTTGAAGAGTCTTTTTACTAAAATGTTTACCCATTCCCACTCTGGTGGTCGAGTTGGCTGGGGTACACGTCTGCAGATTTTCTCCCCTGTTGGCGTGAGTTCGACTCCTACACAGGGTGCGCAATTTATCTGGGTTCCAGTGGTTAAGGCAATTCTATTGACAAGAATTTATACTTGCGAACCCACTGGGATATTGCACAGTAAAAATTTCATGCCAAAAATTGTGGTTCACTTGCAACATTTGTCAGGTTAAAAATAATTTCATTTCCCCTCACCAAATTTCCTTCCGCCTAAGCTATGCTGTGTACATCATAGCGTTGCCCTCTGAGCTTAAGCACTACCTTAAAAATATTCTTGGCAAATCTATTCTTCCTCAATAGACATTTACATAAGTTATAAAGTATAACTTTTCGCCTACTGTCATGTGTTTTATGATTACTTTCAACGTAACTTTAATATTGTAAAGTAACTTACCAACTGATCTTGAAAAGAAATGATTTCAACCAAACTTTCAAATTTATGAATCTTCAAAATAAATCAAATTAATTGCAAAAAACCCACAGTATAAGAGTAGTGTAGAATTAATTTCCAAAAAATAACAGCTTATAGTGTATTAATATAACGACCAAAATTATT
Organism: Dasypogon diadema; assembly: GCA_006980735.1. NCBI lineage: Eukaryota > Metazoa > Arthropoda > Insecta > Diptera > Asilidae > Dasypogon > Dasypogon diadema. The sequence continues at coordinate 63,448 of QYTT01091325.1, forward strand.
AAATTATTTTAAAATGCAAGAAATACTCATTGAAATCACCTTCGTTACCCCCTAAAATTTGATGAGCCCAGGTAATTTCTAAGGTTAAAAAGTGAAATGAAGAAAGTCATCCAAATGGAAATATTTCAGTCCAACTACGAAAATGTGTTTCACATTTTGTAGCTAAGTATATGTCACAATGCGTAATTACACTGTACTCAATTGATGATCGTATATTACTTAATTTTTCTGGATTATGTCACAATTATGAGCTAGTAACAATAACAGGTAGCCAAGCATTGAATTCTTGCGGTACATTGTGAACCTGAAAATATTTCTAAAAAGTAGTAATGAACTTTTAAACAAGATTTTAAATGAAGTGTACTTTAGTATGAGAAATAAATACAAATAACTTTTCGTCGGCCGAGTATTGTTTTGTCGTAAACGCCAAAAGATAAGTTGGCTAGAGTTCTTCCAGTCAGTAGTAGCCTTTTTCTACATTCTCTTCCCGATTTCGGGAAACTCCGTGCCATTTTTGTCATAAATCATCAAATTAATCTCTTGTAAAGCTTTGTCGCATGCGCGACATGTAATAGAAGTGATGAAAGTGAAGAGCTTTTATTGCAAATAAAAATACTAATAAGGTGTCATTGGCTGAGCACACCTCTTGTCAAACGAGGACTTTAATTCATTTAGTCGCTGTAAAATCATTAGAGAGGAAAGTCGTCTGCTCTTTTTGCGCCATGAAAGATTTATTAAATTATCAGTTAGTATTTTAATATTTAGATGAATTCTTGACTCTGATTTGAATTTTATACAGTACGCGGTTTGAATATTCCAATGACTTCAAGATAATGTAAGCGCAATCCGCAGCTTTGGAAACAAAACATTCGCAAGAAAATAAGGGAAAATAAGGACAGGAATATCGAAACGTGAAGGGGAAACTAATGCTTTCTCGAAATCTCGACAGATTAAGACATTCTATTTTGACATTCATCTAGGGTGAATGTTTCACATGTTTTGTTTCTCTCGCAACACAATCAAAGTCTACTGTGCATTTCTAAAAAATTTATTTCTTATTTTCCGGTGTCTCAATGATAACACAGCCAACATCGTCGCTTGAACTAAACCACAACTCGAAACTTGACATTTTTAAAGATAAAAACTGATTTTTAATTATTATGCAGCTAGAACCGATGGCGTTTTTATTTTGACAGTTGAAAAGGTTGCATTTTTTTCAAATATTTTTTCACTCGGATCGGATCTCAGAATTGATCCCAACATAAAAAGAGTTAAGAATTCGAATAAGAGGGGCAATATGTTCCACTTTTATTTGCAAGCAGATGATCGTCGAAGTCATAAAATTTGCAGACAATTTTTTTAACACGTTAAATGCCACGCCGCGCCACGCAGCACTTAAAAGCTCTCTCCAGATAAATGCCTTTTACCAAGTAATTCTCTCACGAAAGCTTTTATGCTAATTGGGGCACTCAACGTGTAAAATACATTTGATACAGGTGAAAGACAGATTTATTACTATTTTAAGAATCTACACGATCGGGTCCTTAACCGCGGAAAATGGGTAAGAATTTGAAACATATTAGGAATCCAGACCAAGTGGAAGAAGTAAAAGCTCACATCCTCTCCTTCCCATCTGTTGACTCCCATTACTGTAGAGAATTGTCAGGAAAATCAAATATTTGAGCGTTACAAAATTGTACAGCTTCTACAAGAAATTGAATTCAAATCCAGTAACACTCTAGATTTATCGAGGTATATTTAATAACGAATTTAATTTGGACAAGTGCCCTGGAGAAAATTATCGATACTGTGGTCGCAGAATTTTCCAAAATTCAGCATATTTTCTATGGTCGCAAATAATTATAGTTACTGAATTACTTCAATTTCTTCATGACATTACACTTATTATTTTTTAAAGGTATTGTCTAAGCTCAGGGGGCAACCCTATGATGCACACAACACAGTTTAGTCGGAGGGAAATTACGGAAGAGGAGATTATTAAATTAACCTGACAAATGTTGCAAGTGAGCCACAATTTTTGGCATTAACTTACTGTGGAACATCCTAGTGGCTTCGTTGGCATACTATTTGAAAAAAATCTCTATTTTCAAATAATCCAATTTTCAAAAATAAGATTTTTGTTTTAAAGATCTAATGATTTGTTTACATTAAAATATAAAATTTCTGTTAGATATAATTTGTTTAAGACAGGTTCGTTGAAGCGAGAACAATCTCGCAGTAAACTGGGAATACCCTATAAAATCCGTAGAAACTAGAAAGCACAGCGTAATAAAAGAAAAATTATAGGACTTTGAAAGTCTTCCCTTATATGTCGGATTTAGATAGAATATACTATGAGACTTCCACTAAGTCATTTTCATTTATTCACTGTTTTTTTTAAGTAGGTAGGAATATTAATTATTGCGTCCATTAATGAAAATTATTTTAATTGTCATCGTTTTTGGTCAATAAATAATTCAAAATTATTTTTGGCTTTTAGTAATTATTTTCCACTACTCTAAATTCTTGGAACTGTAGCCCTTTTGTTGGAAGGTTTCATATTTTTCTTTCTTGATATTTTGCAGGTGGATGGTATTTGTCGAACGGGTAAAAAACTTTTAAGATTATAGGAAAAATGGCGTTTACGACAACGGCATTCTGAGAGAATAAGATAATACCTTAAGTTACGTTCCCACTTGAGAGTTATTGCAGAAAGTACGTGTGTCAAATAGAAAATGTCGGTGGGAACACGCAAAACACGGACTATCCGACAGAATTAACTGTCAAAAGTAGAAAGAACTTCTACTTCTTGCAGTTTGTGTCGAGTGTAAAGTTAAAATGGCTAAACACTTGCACTTACTGTCAAATGTTTTTACTTTGCATTTTTAGAATAAAATGAAATACATGTGCAGTTTTCCACTACGTTTTTTCTCATATATTCTTAAATTCGGTAATGCGTTTCGTGATACAATGAAATCTTCAGAGCCACGTGATACAGAAAGGCGCTCAAAGGCGCTTAAAACCTCACATGTTGAAGGTGTCATTCTAAAAAAATTTTACAAACTGTGCGCGATTCTCTATTCGTAGTTCTGATATTAAAAGTTTATATGCTTCATATTCAGGTCTCCCCGAAATCCACTTTTTCACCCATATTAACTGTTTATTTGCCTTCTTCTTTTCATAGCCTAGATGTGGGGTATTATAACTTTAAGCAAATGTTTGTAACACAGAGAAATATTCATGATGCACAGAAATAAACTGCATTGCCCATTGCCATTAATGGGAGAAGAAAAGAAATCAGATGTCCGTCTGACTGTCCGTCTGTCCGTCTTTCCATAAGATATCTCAAGAACGCCTTAAGCTAGAGATTTGAAATTTGGTACACAGATACTTTACTAAAAATGAAAGAACATGTTCGTAAATGGACTAATTTGGACAACTCCTTCATAGGGCTGCCATATGAAACCTCCAACTGTGTCAAATATAGAATGGATATTTCCCTTCTAAAACGAGAACGCTTCGAAGTAGATGGATAACATTCAGCACGCAAGTACTGTAGTAAAATTTAAATATCCTGGCAGAAAATTAACCAAATCGGCCAACTCTTTCAGAGGGCTGTCACATGACAGTTTTAGTTTTTAAAGCCGGAAATGTAAATTTTTTCAAGAGTTTCTCGACCACCATGAAAATAA
>QYTT01091326.1:15949-27390 GCA_006980735.1 Dasypogon diadema
GGATCTTAGTTCTTGTGTAGAAATTCAATTTCTCTGCACGTAGAATTTATTGGGAAGATTTAAAAGTTATTTGAGTGGAAGGAGTGCAATCTAAATGAATTTTGGAACTACACAGGTCAGGAAATGTTTATTCTACTGCAAGATTTGCTCTCTCTCTCTCTCTAAAAAATATCTTACAGATTTAAATTAATTTAATCCATATAAAAATGAAATCCACCATTTCACTGTTACGCCATATGATTTTTTAATGAGCCTGCAGATTATAAGGAAAGGGAAAATATTAAAAGGGATTTGCATAGAAAAACTGCAGTACCTAAATGCTAATACTTTTAGAAGTTTCCAATGTTAGCGAGTAGAAGCAGAACGAAGATAGTATGAAACCACAAACTAGGTCCTTACCGTACTTTCCCAAGGGCAAATATAGGCCTTTGGAAGGCGGGAAAGTTTGAATATCTGATTGTTTTATCCAACATGTCGCCAAAAGTAATCTGTTCTGTGGTAAAATTTTTCATTAGTGATATTACCTGAAAAAAGGCAAATTTAAAAGAAAAACAGATGAAATTAATTTAAACTTATCCACTATGTGGCATCCTTGTACTATTCTTTCATGCCTATCGAGTTAATGCTGAGAAAAAATTCTCTTAACTTTTTTAAAATGTTGTGCAAGCTCAGAGGACAACTCTATGATGTACACAGCACAGCTTAGTCGCAAGGAAATTAGGGAAAGGGAGATTGGGAAATTTTAACCTGACAAATGTTGCATGTGAGTCACAGTTTTTGGCATGAAATTATTACTGTGCAATGTCCCAGTGGGTTGACGAGTACAATCCTTGTCAGTAGAATTGCCTCAACCATCGCCGTAGCATGGGCGGGATTCGAATCCACGTCAACATGGGAGCAAATCTTTATACGGGCGCTTCAGTCCACTCGACCACCGGCGGGTAGTATGAATTGTATCGCTTTTTGGCACGTGGCGTTCGCGCGATATCACGCTCGCTGTACCCGCGGTCTCGTGTCGCGCATGTCGCCCGCCTTTAACATACGCCAAGTAGGCGTAATTTTGAAAGTGGAGGAGGGGGGTTATACAAATGTGACCCCCTGTGAGAAATACCGCGGGGGGGGGGGGGGGGTCTCTAAAAATCATGAAATTCATGTGACTTAATTTATATACGAAAGCCAAAACTAACTTGTTCATGACCTTGTATTCTCACGAAGCTACACGAGCCGTATTGGGTAGAAAAGGTAGACGGAACTCTCATTAGTGGAAATTCTTCGTTTTTAAGAAATAGAGTCTGAAAATAATAATAAATGCATGTTCACCCTATTGCAGTATAATTCCTAAAAATATTTGTTGTTAGTAATCCATGCATGCGTGCTGCAAAAGATAGTTCACCAGTGAGTGGAAAGAAACAGGTCTTAAATTAATAAATAAGGTTACAATTAATAAGTTAGTAAATAAAGTAAAAAAAAACCAAGATAAAAATGAAACTGCCTACAAATGTAAAATTGAAATCGATTTATAACAACTATAAATTGAGGTGTAAAGACATGCAAATGCCTACCAGAGTAAATTGAATTACTATATTAGTCTAAGTTACTATAAATAGTGTCATTTATCAAAGTTGTGTAATAGGGGAAGCCAACTAAAACCTATCCGTATGAAGCCCATAGAATGCCTAGATTTCCTTAGTATTGACTAAACTCACAGTCCACTATAATCATATCAGGGATTTTCTCCTAGGGTTGCCAGTCAGTGATCGATAGCCAACGACTGAATTTAAATAAACAAGAATTAAGCATTACCGAGGTGTTTCATTTAGTTTTCCTCAGATACCTAAGCGTTAACTTAGATAAAAGTCTCCCATCGGATGTTTCGTAAAAAATAATTGCAGAAAAGCTATAAGTATAATTTCATCAGAAATTGTTGATGACAAAATATTTTACTTTTCTTTAGATACATTCACTAACCGATATTAACTTCGAATATTCATTGTATCCAAATAAAGAACGACTTTGTATTTTCAATTACATAGTTTTGTGGAAATGCAAACAAAAATTCTGTGAGCGCATCACGTAGTCACCATTACGCTAGTTGACATTATTCATCAGGTGCTTGTCTGTCACAATCACGTCTCGCGATGAAGCCATACAGACATGGGAGTAAAACCGCACGAGCGCAAATTTCGTTCGAAATTTGAATCGACGGCAACATAAATCCTTGACACGAATGTCGGAGAACATGTGTCGCTATATGGAGCGTAGCATATACTATGTTAATGCACCTAATGAAGGTAGCACTGCATACTGCATGAATAGAGTATTGACTAAAATGACAAGCTCTCTCAGATACAGCGGCTGGTTACCGTGATATCCTAGGGAATTTCAAAATCTGAGTTCGTCACACGATGATAGTACATCTACCTGTCGCCATGTCGCCACGTATTGAAACCTAAAGCCAAAATACCTGCATTGGAAATTAATAACAGTTATTTATCTTAATATGAAATTGCGTTAAATATATTTATTAATGTGACAAAGTAATTGGTTCACACAGCCATTCAAATAATTAAGCAGAGCATGATTACCTTAGTGTAATACTAGAAGCTCCGGGCTACAGTACTTCCCATGTTTCATACAGTCTGCTTGTCACATAATCATTTTCTCTTCTCATGAATCGAATTCTTACTACATTAATATACACTTTCGGAAAGAATTATTGCACCACTTATCACTTCTTAAATTACTGTCAGTATTAAAAGAAGTGGGAATTGGTTCAGATAGTAAAAGAGGTGAGTGATAAAAGGACATATTTAATTTCTTAATGTTTAAAAAAAAACTACTTAAGATTTTTGGCGTCTTTTTAAAAAAATCTTGTAAGATTTTCATTTAATATCCTATGAGTATGATTTGAAAAGAGAAAGATAGCTGACATCCTCTGTTTTCAAAGAAATGCTTTCTAACCTCTTTACCTTCAACCGCAGAGGATATGAACAGCTACAAAAAAGTCAGTAAGGTTCATTTGAGTGAAGCACAGAAGATTTTGAGTACCTTGAAACGCGCCAGTAATGTACTCTTGTGACGTCACTGATCCTTGCACCGTAGTACCACTCTAAGCGGAACCACCTCAGCCGAAACAGAGCCGGACCGAGCAGGTGAGACGTTCCTCCACATCGGCACCACCTGACTTACAGGTGCCATTGAACCTCCCTAGCCCTGGTCCCGCCATCAAGTGGGATAATCGCAGTCGAGTCAACGTGGGAGTGAGCCAACGTGGGAGCGAGCGTTGACATCGTCTACGAGTCACTTCATTGGTGGGAGCGGTAGGGACAGGAGCGGACCAATCCCCTGAACCCAGGCCAGAATTGTCGAGCCCATCATCACCACCGGCACCACCGCCACAACATAAAGAGCTTCAATAGACTCTCCAAAATCGCTAGAAAAAATTCTGGAGCAGATCCAGTGGACGATGCTCATGCTTTGCCAAGGGGTTCTGATTAAAATTTCTTGAAATCTCCTACCTGAAACCCTGAACCTTTCTGAGGACATAAAAGCCCCTTTCGGGACAATATTCTTAAACAGTTTGAAATAGTGATTCGTAAAGTGAAATGATGTTGCATAGAAAAGTGAAAATGTCCAAAATTGAAAAACTAATGTAATAAAATTTTTAACAAAAGATGGATTAACGCCGATGAAGATCAAAGAGCGGATGGATCGTGTATATGGAGAATCTTCATCATTTTCGATGGTTAAAGAGTGGTCAAAACTTTTTCACTGGAGACGATAGTCAATTGAAGATGATCTATGCTGTGAAGGGCCAACAACGGTAGTTATGCAAGGATAACGTGGATTTGGTGGAGAAAGTTGTTCTGACAGACTAGGGGTTAAAGGCCAGTGAAATCGTAGAACAATTTGGTATATAGAAAACAAGTATCCTCCGGATTCCTCATGAGCATTTGGGTATGAAAAAATTAAAGCAAGATGGGTACCGTGAATTCTTTCCTCAATGGAGAAAGTACGGCGATTTGAGTGCTGGCAGCAATTTTTGGTTCAAACTATGGTTCTTTAAATTGATTGTTTGTCCAAAAGGGATTCAATGGAGTGGGATCAACCCGGGAAACCAGTGTCACAAACAGCGAAGGTCACATAACAATAGTTTTCTTGGATACTGACGGCATTCTGCTGCTGGACTTCTACGAAAGTTACGTAAAGAAATTGTCGAGAAAGGGAGAGGAAAACTGGCCCGAAAAGTACTGCCATTACACGATAATATGCCCGTAAACACTGCTGCTATTTCAAAGGCTGTTGTTAAGGAATGCGGCTTCGAGGAATTGGATCATCCACTTTACAGTCCAGACTTGGTCCCAAGTGACTATTTCTTATTTACCAAACTAAAATTGCGAGGTAGGAAGTTTCACTCCGACGAAGAAATCCATAAAGTGGTTAGGCAGCATTTTGAAGACAAATTTTCAGACTACTATTTTAATAGTATTAATGGACTTGTTAAAACATTTGAAAAATGTGTTGAAATAAAGGGAGAATATATCGAAAAATAACCACTGTATTTCTCCTCTCTCACCCTTCCTTCTACCTTAGGCCACGAGTTCTTGGACCGCACTATGTATATTATGAAAAAGATTTTCCAAATGCACTTTGATTTGAAACAAATATCTTAAAAACACATTTCTGGGCAGTAATAACTAAGCCTTCTAACCAAAAACTAGAAACCCAACATTCCCTTTTTGAACATTAGAGTAGACCTCATTAAAGTGAAATTGGTGCAGAATGACAAACTAAGCCTGTGAATGTAAAGTAAGCTTGTAATTAAAAGACAATTAAATACTCCCCTAAACACCTGTCTCAGATTAAATAAATTTTTACGGGAGAAACGCCTCGTCCTTAAAGCCCTAAAAAGTTTTTGGATAAGTATCACGCCATTGTTTTGCAAGAATTTATTGTTAAGTCGAGCACTTTTACGGGACACACTCACTTCTGATGGAAATCAGGTTAATTACTTTAGCGCAAGATGGTAAGTGGCTGGGAAATTCACAAACACTAGTTCCTATTAAATTTGAATTAAGTATTTTCTAGACCACGTGATGTTAATAGCAAGATGTTTGCTTTTAGTTTTTTTCGTCCTTAATCGATTATATATTGGATTTTTGTTACTTTGACTGGAAATCGTCCACTATGTTCTTAAGAATTGAGGCAATGTAAAAAATTTCAATTTATTTGTGTTTTTTGACTTTGTCTAGTAGAAATTCTGAAAGGTTTGCCGGCTCCAAAATTTAAGGTTTTCAAAAGCTTCAAGCAATTTTCTTTGGCCAAGACTAATGTGATAAAAACTTTCTCTTGGGTTTAAAGTACAGGGATTTACGTGATAACAAATGCCATAATTTTTGCTAGAAGAATACCAAAAAAAAATATCCTGCAACGGAAAACATTTTTCTCTGTAAGTTTAAAAAATGCGACGGATGGGTATCATTTTCTTTCGCGTCTAAGCTGTGCATAACAACCCAACGATTACGAAAATCTGAGGACATATATCTGAAGTCATGTTTGCTTGCCTTAAGGCAAGAGGAGATAATCCGGAATGGTCATTTGGATGAACTATTCGCCTTCAGCTCCTTGAGATTTTATGTCTTCTCAACAGTTAATGGAAAAGTAGATATTATTTGCTTGAGCAGTGAAAAGTTTGACATTTCGAGCAGAATAACCGAATAAGGGTTATCTACGGCCAAGTCCTTAAGATTTGCATTTATCCGTACGTGTCCTGTGTCCTCAGGAAAAACGTGACTTACATCCAAATTTAATTTCTTCTTCCGTTGAATTATGTGGCTGTCACCATGTTTCCTCCTTCATGTTTCTGTAACTGGTAAGTGGGAAAATGTGCAACGTGGCTTTACAAATTCATTCAGTAATTTGATTTAGCCAATCATAAAAGAAAGGGCTTTTGAAATGCTTCTTTCATGTCCAGATTTCACTGGACTGCTAGTAAAAGGTTTTATGTTGATTTAGAACATTAAAAGTGGATATAAAGGAACTGATATGTTTTCAAAACAAAGCACATAGTGCATAATAAAAGCTAGTCTTTCTCCCTTTATTACACTTTTCTTTTATGTGTTATAAAAAATTTTTATTAAGGGTCTGTTCGAAACCAACTAAATTTGTGACTAAATAAATTCTACGGGAGATGTTGATAAATTAGGACGGAACTGTGTGAAAAATTTGCTGTAACCAAATGTGATTTTAATTTCTTTATTTTGTTAACTGGTCTTAAATACAGGGTGCATATGTGTATGATACTTGAGAATACATTGGGGGCGGGGGCGGTACTAAAACGACCAGCGAAATATATGGAGACATCTATCTCTATCTATATCTTGTTTATTAATTATGTATTTATTATTTGTAGCTTCTTTACGCGTCTTTTTTTAAAGCTATTACCTAAGCTCAGGGGACAACGCTATGATGCACACAGTACAGCTTAGTTGGAAGGAAATTAGGGAAGGGGAGATTGGGAATTTAAACCTAACAAATGTTGCAAGTGAGCCATAATTTTTGGCATGAAATTTGTACTGAGCAACATCCCAGTGGCTTCACAAGTACAATCCTTGCCAGTAAAATTGCCTAAACCACTGCTATCCAGAAAAATCGCCGTGTCCTGTGCGGGATTCGAATCCACCCCTCAACTCGCTCGACCACCGGCAAATTCTGGCTTTGTTCCTGTAATTATTTATTTAGCGTTCTGTTTACTATTTATTTAGTAGGTATTTATTTTCTTCATGGTTTACTAACTTTCTATTTAGAAGTTACTGTAATTAGTCCGATTTTTCGAATTGAAAATTTCGGCATATCTTTAAGTTTCGAGGTCCCTAGAGTGCGAATCCATTGTTTTTAGAAAGATGTCTGTGTGTGAGTGTGTACGTACGTTCGTGATTTTTTTTTCTTCCCGAATATCTCGAGAACAAATAGTGATATCGACTTCGGACCAATTTCATTCGATGCACAATTTGCATAATGAACACCTGGCAAGGTTTGCAAAAATTTTGAATTGTTATAAAACTTTCAAAAGCAGGATAAAATGACCAAATGTGAAGTTAGCAGTATGGATGGACTAGTCGCACCCAGTTTATTTGTTTTCGTTTTGTTTGCTGAAATTTCCAAGACTCTGCCAAAAACGTTTTGCAGGTAAAAAGAAGGGCAATAAGAAAATAAGTATCCACAATATATGTCAATCGATTCTATGGGGGTGTTCTGATCAATGTTTGTTCCGAAAACCTCCTCTAAAATCACTATTTCAGCCATAATTGAGTTGCTTTTACTTAAAATATCCTAAGTCCTGTAACGGATATCGCAGGATAATTACATGAGGCTTATTGGAAAGAACACCCCTCTAGCTTTCAAACGGTATCTAATAATTATAATGAGTTCCCCGTGGAGCCAAGAATCAATGAAGCTGCGCTGAACAGTTTCAATACGAAAATTATACACGAGGAATATTGCTTACAGCAAATGTGTAGTCATCACCACGGAAACTCAATAAAATACGTGAGATTTTATAGGGTTGTATTTTTGTAACAAAATGGCAAAACAACCCAGTAAGAAAACGAGTTGAATAGATGGCATTTCCCACTAGATCCTGGGGGAGGGAGGGCACTTTTCATCATATTTTTTTGGGGGAAAATTAACACATGTGGAATGTACATACTACCATCGTATGTGCACTCATTGCATATATGTACGATGGTGACCAATGAACCATACTCCGCTGCAGCCAGCGTACCTATTTGCCTTTTGCCTCGGCGAGCAATTACACGAGATATTTTGCTCTGATTCACGGAAAGACCGCTTATATCCATATTAAATAATCTCATCTATACTTGTGGCTTTTATATTTATCTTTCAGAATTTAGCCAAATAATAGATTAATCTGGAAAAAGCAATAATAGTTCCCTTAAGAAAAAGGGTAAAACTTAATTTGAGAACTACTTTTTTATGGGGAGAAAGTAAAGCATTCTCAAAAGAAATTAAATATCTTGGTCTCACGTTAGATCGAATACATCAAACCAAAGATGATATCACGGTCTTACCTGGCTAATAATACAACCCAATATCATTTGCATTGCGTTGGTATGATGGCCTAAAATAGAACAAAGATGTAATAAGTTGCCATTTAATGTGAAATGACCGAAAAACCTGGTACCGCCGAAATGGAATCCCTTTTCTAGTATACCAATAAGTCGTAGATGGAAGGAAAAATTGCATATGGACTCGTGTCTCAAAGTCACAGAACCTCCAAAGCCATTGCTTCGACCATCTTCCAAATAGATATTCATGCTACAGGAGCCCTATGCAAACGTTTACGTCGATATAGTTGCACGTGACAAGGAAATACTATCGGACAGTCAGGCAGCGAGAAAGGTACACGACTCATTTACTTGTGAGCCTGAATGTACTCAGGGTCACTCTGAGCTGGATACCAGGGAATGAATTTTGAGGAAAACGAGACAAAGAAAAACTATTTAAAAAAATTCTCTATATTAAATATTCAAAAGTAGTTTACGCATTTAGATAATATTGTTAGGTTTCGCAGTACAGACTTCAATTATTAAACTCGATGAAGGTGTAGAAAGGTAGTGATAAGAGCTAGGAAAAAGGAATTTATTACTAACAATTTAATGAATTCCCTGTTTCTGGGCGATTAAAGATTATTAAATAATATTTCCGTGGACATCTTACACCGCAATCAATAAATCATCCAAAAGAGAAATTGATTACAAGTTTCCAGCCATCAGAGAACGATAGCGATTCCTTTATTATTCATTGGCATCGAAATGTTCATAAATCCGTTCGCTTTCAGGTCTTCTGGAATTGCAGAACAAGCATTTCTGTCGCTTGCAGGTGCAGCTGCTTATAGATGATTGCACGTAAATCAAAAGCATCTGAGACGTTTTATATTCAGGGATTCAGCTTCATGCACAGTTATTGTGCACGATTTTCGCCTATACTCGTACTCTAGGGCTTCGTTGATAGCCGGATTTGAATATTTGCTGGCATCATCAAATTTCCTCAATAATGTGGGCTTTCATTGATGATAGTGATTTTCTGTTGTTTATTTAAGTCCAAAATGTTAATCGCTCTTAACAGGAATTTCGGATGATACCTGGTTGCGTAACTGAACTGACTGAAACGAAAATTTACGTTAAATGGATGACTCTATGGGGAATTTCGTTGTGAATTTTCGGACTGAAATATCTTTCAGTAAACAATGAATAAATTGAACAAGCCACATGTTAGAAAATGTTTGAAAATACGATTGAATTTGAATCCAATGTTTATTCATTTTGAAATTATTTAGCAATTTACCGTCGTTCAATGCATAATAACAGTTTCTCGGTTAATCAGCCGTAATCGCAGGTGAAACACTCATCTCCTTATTGGCAAATATTACAACTGTGCCGAATAATTATGCTATAGAATTCGAACCATTAAACTGTTGCAATGCCCAAAGGCTTCTATTCCTTTATTGTATAATCGGTAGATTCCGCGTATAAGAGATTCATTCGTTATCTACTGAGTTACCAGCTCATTGCGCAGTGGATGCAAAGTAAGATTTTCTCAGTTTAAAAAAATTTAATTTAATTTCTATTTTGCAAATAAAAGACAGTTTATTAGGTACATCATTATCGGTCTTAACAGTGCCTCTAGTGTTTGCCCTTTTCAGCACAACTTCGCCAGTTAACACAGATGTCCTCTGGATATTTATTTTAGTTATTATAACATATGCCAATCTGTCTATTTGTTTATACGCGTTAATCTTGTAATTATGGTGTAGATTCTACACTGTAGAAGATTACTTGTGAGGTTGCTTTTTATATGTAAACCTTAGGAAGCCACCATTGAAAACGCGAACCTACACGAAAATAACTCGAATCGAACAATTTACATCTAATTTTCAGTATAGTTGGTCTACACGTATTGTTCTCTAGGATCCCTATCCTTTTTAGATGATATCCGAAGGTCCCATGCCAAGTTGTCTTTTCCATTCCATTCGATCCTGAGATGCACTCTAACCCAAGAAAATTTTATTTTATTTCCCGAAGCATATCCATTGAGTCTTTGCACATGTTCCACAGCTTCATAAATTCATCTCTGTCCGATTCATGCATCTGATCGCCGCTTAACTTTCTAATACAAAGAGGATCTCACCCCCTCACACCTAACGCTCCTTTTAGTAACCCAAATAGGAAATATGTATGACAATCACTTCCACTTGGTAAACCGAGAGATCTTTCCACGATCTCCATGTTACTGATAAACCTGTGATAGCCTCTTTTACGTGAATCACGATTCTCCTATGTCCATACTCAAGCCCAGACCCGTATCATGTATACGATCTCTGCATCCTGAGTTCTTCCTCTACTGCCATCTTCACTTCACAAAGAGTTCCAACGATAGCAGTCCGTAAAGAGTTTAACGCAGCTGTAGTTATGATGCGAAAAGCGCTCTTAATTCTGGTGCACGTCAACATTTGTGCCCTATCCAGTTATGCCTAACGGCTACCTGTCTCGTCTTAGGTCTCCAGACAATTGTATGCATCTAGTGTGCTGACCTCAGCGAGATGCCCCACCTTAGTGCGTACACTCTTCTACAGTAATGCAACTATGCCTTTTCTTCAACATGATGTTGCCTGGAATCCAGGCATACACCCTGGTATTTGGCCTGCTTAGAAACATTGACCTGAGATCCAAGGAGCCTGCTCCTCGTATCAACATTCCATAATTCGGACAGCATTCTTTATGATATGGGCGATAGTGGACATCCCTTGCCACCAACGGCACTTCATCCGCATAGCTACTAATGTGAACGCTGCTCCCTTAAAATCATGAGAGTAAGGAGTCAACTATGAAATTTCACAGAAAAAGATATTCTACATAGATGTTCTCTCCTTAAAGCTTGTATCACCTGCCCGCATCATGACTGCCCTATTTTTCAATATATTATCGACTCATCTCACCACCATCAGTAAAAGAGTAAAATTATTATTATTATAAATATTCAGAACGAAAATACGAAAACACAATTTTTAAAGTGCTTAGAATTTATTTCGGCTTCGGGGGTTAAAATATTTACTATCAAGACCTAGCTCAACTTAAAATTAACTTGTATCATAATATTCGTCTTAGTAGCTTGGTGGGAGCTTCATGGAATTGTGCAAATATGCTTTTCTTTCTGGGAATTTTGTTCAGACTTGCTGGGGAAAGTTATTTCTGGGTATAAATTTCAACAGGTGCTCTAATGACTTTATTACTAGAAATACTGTGTGGCTCTCTTAGGAAATATTAACAGGTGTAGAAATATGGCTTTGATTTTGGGATCATGAGGATGGATTTTAACAAGGCAAAAGTTTTGGGAATGAAATTTGGAAACTTTATATCAAA
>QYTT01091327.1:15683-33059 GCA_006980735.1 Dasypogon diadema
TCACGGTTTGACATAATTGTGGCTGAATCTCAGTACAGCGTCTAATCTTCTTCTTCAAGGCTTGGGTGTTCGTGTACTTGTTGACATAAACTTTTAACTTCAAAAAACCCCAGAGAAAGAAGTCCAAAGGCGTTAAGTCGCACGATCTATGCGGCCAATCCTGGTCATCGCAAAGGGAGATAACACGACTAGGGAATGTCTCGTTCCATAATCCCATTGTTTCACGTGAAGTGCGGCAAGTTTCAGCATCCTGTTGGAACCACATGTCTTCGATATCCATATTTATCTATTTGGGGCACAAAAAACTGGGTTATTATGCCCCGATACCGCTTACCATTGACTATTTGTGCATTCCCGGCAGCGTCTTCCAGGAAAAATGTTCCAATGATGCCTCCAGCCCAAAATCCGCACCAAACAGTCACACATTTGGGATGCATTGTCTACACATGTGGGTTTTCGTCACTATAAATGCGACAATTTTGCTTGCTTACGAAGCCATCAACATAAAAATGGGCCCACCGCTGAAGATGATTTTGTTGGAAAATACACCGTTCACCTGTCGTTGTTCAATTACTCAATTTCTTCATTGTGTATGGCCTATAGGCCCTGTTGGGTCAGCTGGATTTTGTAGGCATAAAGACGCAAATCTTTCGTGAGATTACGGTGCAAAGTGCTTCTTGAAATGTTTCATTCTCGAGCACGATGTCGAATAGATGTTCTCGGACTCACGGCCACATTTTGGCGAACAGCCGTGATATTTTCTGTTGTACAACCTGGACGAACACGTATCGATGGTTTGACAGCAATAATTGACCCAGTCTCCTCGAATTTTTCGATTATTCTCTTCACAGCTGATGCACTTGGAACATTTTTTCTACCAAAAATTGACACAATTTGCGAGTCGTGGCAGTTAAACTTTCATCATGTTTGATGTAATGATTAACAATAAGCGATCCATTTTTAATAATGGCGGACTCACTACCATTGAACTGTCATAATGTTTTGACTGTCAACGTACAGCAGAAAATATGACGCCAGATATATCGTCGCGCCCTATGCAGGATTTGAACCCACGCCAACAGAGGAGAAAATCTGCAGATGTACGCCACAGCCCGCTCAGACACCGGCCGTACGACACAGCCCGCTCAGACAATTACATGAAAGGAATACTGATAGGGGAAAAATTCGTAGAAAATAATACAGGGTCTATGAATTAGTTTTGCATTTGAGTGTCAGACGTTGGAATTAACTTGCTAGAACGGGCTACATAGATATGCATTTCGCTTTGCGTTATTGCCACTAATTCTATAAAGAATTTTTATATGTTTATCTGTTACATTTATTGAAAAATTTATTTATTTGTGGTTATATTTTTGAGGCAATTTCATAACCGTGGAAATAGCGAGCATTAATAAATGCTATTGGAATATAACAAAAGAAAATAAAAATGGTAAAGGAGGGTCATTTTGTTAGAAATTAATTGCCCTCTCCAGTACATTAATAATTTATAGAAACCTAAACGTGCACTTAACGTAGTTATGGTTTGGATTATTGATGGAAAAAAATATCATTGTGGTGAACCTATTCATCATAGTCAAATTCAACCTTCAAGGAGAACTCCAAAAAGATTCACTAAAAATTTTTACTAATAATATCGATATATGTTAATTTAATAAAATTGCAACGCCTTAACAGCTTCAGTAATATAAAGAAGAATGTCTAACCCTAATCATAGTCAATTCGAACTTGGTACACAGAATACAGAATTGGCACGTTTTGTTAAAAAATCTTTGTCTGGTCATAAACACATCAGTCGAAGAGAAGTGCTTTAGTTGAAGAGAAAGCTAGGAATGTTGAAGGCAAATCTAGGAAACTTTTTAACAGAACTATACAGGAATTATAGTTTCATGAAATAAAAAACATAATATTAACTTAGTTTTTGGTTCGTTCATTTTACACCTCAAAGCCTCCAAACTTACCCCCTTTTTGATCGTGTCTCCCTCGGGGAATAATCCTTTGAGTGTGCCATTGTAGACGAACCCTTTCTGGTTATAACCAAAGGGAAATCCGAAAGAAGGTCTTGAAATTTTACGGAGAGTATAGTAGGACACCTTATAACGTGGAAGAAATGTTCCGCGTTATACGAATTTCCCCTTACAAGGGACCCAGATCTGTCCTAGAAAAATACGTCCACTTTTTTCTCACTAGCATCCGAAGAGAGTTTGTTCAATCTTCTCCATTTTTACACAATTTTGGTTTCAATGTTCTTTTTATGTCTAAATAACATATTCGATGTTAGTCTATATGTGCATGCGATGGGATGGAATTGTCGTTTTGCCAAAAGCTCTTAACATTAACAATGAACTGACAAATTTTAAAGACAGGTGAACTGAAAATACAGGTGAAAATAAGGAGATCGAGAATTCAGAGACTCTGCGAACAATTTTTAACAAAATATTCGTGCTATGTTATAGATTATGAAACATACTATCAAGCAAATTTTTGGCAGATCGCAGGTCATGGATATTACGTAGCGGTAAATCGGGGGGATGTCGCTAAAAAGTTTAGAGTGGTGTTCAACATCCACATTTCCGAAAAAGTTCCTTTCCTAATATGGCAAGCCATGTGTGGATTGAAATCCAAGCTTTTTATCGCCCAAAGGACCATTAATGGAGAAATTTATATAAATCAACACTTGAAAAAATCTATATCTTTTTCAAGCACATACTGTGCTCTTTTAGTCAGATTTAGCTACATCTCAGCTACTGAGTTATTTCGGAACCACTACAAAATATCTTCTTTGCTGATCTCTCTATACGTAAATCCGTAAAAGACTTGGCACACTTACTTGGAGGTCATAACCATTAACCATTTATAAACTTAACTTTGGCAGCCCATAATCTGACGTGTATACTCTGCATTTTTAACCAAACCAACTTCTTGCAGCAAAGGCACGAAAGGTACTAATATTGGTATATCGATAGCAGAGCAAGTTTTAAAATTCCCAGTTCCTTTATTTGTTATTATCGTTTTATCTATAAAAATCTAAATGACCTAAAATAACTGATTAGGAAGAAAAAGATTAATTTTATATGGATTCCGCAGGTATCCTATTCTATGGCTATCCTAAAAATTACATCGATCCTTTGAAAACACTCAGAAAAAATCTAGATTCAGTTCTAATGCGGTGTGATTAAATTCGCATTACCTAAATGGTCGTTGTTAGGCCGATAGATCTTATTTCTCCAAAGTGGTTTCTTCTGAAATAACACCAAGATCAAACTTAGGGCCTCTACTTTTCACTATATTTGTTAATAACACTTTCGAATGGTTAGACGCTGCGCATCACCAGCTATACCTATCCAGGGCTATCAGCCCGTCCGAAGATGGAATGTTCTGCATAAATAGGGGTTTGTTGCACATTAGTAAGTGGCCGGCTGAAAATAAGCTAACTTTAAATCCAGTTGCCTAGTAATCTCTAAAACATTAATTAATTAAAGCAATAATTACACATAGCAAAAAGATAAGCGAAAATAATACTTTCCCTAACATCAACGATTTTAGTTTCAACAAGTTCCCAAAAACAAACTCCTATCTGCTCCCTCCACGTCACTTAGTCCAGGTAAATTTACATGCTCAGTTTCAACAGAATATTTGTAAAGTATTTATTCCCAATTTAAATCAGTATAGTTACACATAACCCTAAAACAATCATTAGAGGTCACCAAATCAACAAGTCTGTTTGCTATATCTTTCAGGAGTAAAAAGCATAATACCAGGTATACGCTGGCTTAATGACCAATGCATTTGTTTCTTGACACAAGTCACCGCATGAACCATTGATGCCCTAATACTATTAGTTCACTTTGAAAATACTCCTTCTATTAGTCCAAACGTTTATCATAATCCCAATTCAGATTTTTGTTTGAAACCTGTGAGACATATAACCTTTTAAGAGTTTTTTAAACAAAAATTCCCTGATATTTCACTGCTACAAAAATCAAGGTTTTATCTCGTACCCCTTTTTAAAAATCCATTCCATCTTAAATATTTTTTTTCTTTGATCGGTATTCTTAAGATACCTTAAGCTGATCAACTTCTACAGCCAACATAAATAGAACAGGTAGCAGCATATTCTTTTTCACAGTATAGATATTTCCAGTTAAAGTTTATTCCTTTTCTAGCTTTAAAAACAAAACAACTTTTAGATCCTCTAGAAACTGTCATAAAAAAATGATGCTCGTAAATACCATCTGCAACACTAATGGGGGCTGTAAAGAAATTTAGTTTTCTCCGAAAATTGCCTAAAATCCATCATTGTCTTGTAGTCCGCAAATCTTTACATAATTTCAGAGCAATAAAGAATAAAATAGACCCTAACGTTCCTGTTTTGGCTTTGAGGTCAACACAATAGTATCATTCATGCATCTATGGCCCACCTGAATGTAATTTAGTCCAATAAAATTTACAGAATAATATTGGCTGTTTGCAAAGTGTAATACGATGATGTTTTAATCATTCTAATGGGTGATATGCGAAATATTATTGAAACGTATTGTGATTATAAATCAATCAGGTATGGTCACTTTTTTGGGATCTGTTATAATTTTTATCCGACATTAACGACTAAGCAAAATTTCATAATGATTAATTATTTTGTCTTCGCGAGGTGTTTGCGCCGTTAAAGACTAAAAAGTGAATAATCAACAGTGTTCTTGGTTCACAACAGCTCGAAATCGTGCTTATAAATAGAACCACTATAGGATTACTCGATTTTGGTATGAATTTTGATTTTTTCTTAATAGCGTAACATCCGCAATTCGATGTGCAAAAAAAAACTAATTTTATCTTCAAAATTTCATTATTTTCTTACTTTTCTTATTTTATTAAATCGCTTTGAAAGAATCTCAAGTCTGTTGGATGTATACATCTAATGTATTTTCCTAGCTTGGTTTCAGTTTTTCTGCTAAATAATTACTCCTATTATTATAATCTTCTAATGGGCATTTATCTTTCTTTCTACATATATCTTCTGGTGTGCCACAAGGATCAATTTTTTCCCTTACTTTTGTTAATCTTCATCAATGACTTTTTTAAAGCATTTATATGTGGATAACGCTCAGTTGTAGAGAGGGACCCCTTAGGTTTATAGAAGACGAGATTAACTGTATAGACGAGTACTTGGATTTCATACACTCTTGGGCTATAAATAATGATCACCAACGCACTGAAATCTAAGTGTCTATTCATACAAAAATCTCTGATAGATACCTCTGGTTCGCTTCCGTGTAAAAGTTTTTACAGCCCTATATGAACTCGTTTTCCCTTCGCATTCTATACTGATTCTGTTAGTATCCTGCGGTTAGATTCTGTAAATTTCCTACTGCATTTAATTCTATAGTACGATATATACTTAGACTGCGAAAATATGGCAACAGTTACCCTTATATTAACACAATTCTTGGTTGTAACATTCAATTCTTTGTAGGGTAGGATTTTTGACTGTATGATATTCAATAATACTTAGCGAGCAGCATGTTTCTATTATATATAGATATATATAGATTTTGTTTATAATATTACAAAAAACTTCATAACACCTAAGCTCTTCAGGATGGTTTTATTATTTATCTATAAGGTACCCGGCATTGTCTTGAAGAGAAATTTCACAGGCACTCAGAGGTAACGAAGCAACCCCCATTCGAGTTTAAATTCCATCAATATTTAGCAATGGTTGTGTTTCTTTTACTAATAAGAGAATACTCACTTTAGAGCAATTGAGATGCTTACTGTAATGATAAATATCTAGTAGATATTGACATAATTAATGTAGGTAGGTCTACTCCGCAATCAGATTAGATCAGAAGAGTATGCTTTGTCAGGAGAATTGTCTTATCCACTATTGCTTAAATTATTCGGGACTTTGCAGTATATTTTATATAAAATAAGAGCCAAAATTCTTTACTACTCTGTAGCAGCGAATGACCATTTCCTCGGAAAGTATTTTGCAGTATATTTTCTAGTTCTATTTACGGTTTCAATATCGTATCTGATACCATTTCTAATACCGTATCATCTATACCAACAAAAATTCTTTAAACTAAAAAATCTACCCTATCACGTGTTTTTCAAGATAGGCAATAAAATATTATATCCCATTGGCGTTACATCCAGCAAATTTGAAGTTTATGCATAAAGTTTCATATTTTTTTTCTTCTTCCTACTTGTCTTTCGGCGATACCATCATAGGGTGATATCCCTTGAGATTTGATAAGACCGTAAAAAAATTTATGTAGTAATTCCAAGGTAAACGTATCATTTATCACATAAGGGACGAGAGGACAAAATCTAAATTCCGTGAAATTTTTAAAACATCATTCCAAAAATTGCTTTCCATCATAATCATGTCATGATCATAGACATTACATTGTGGATGATCCCGACAACAAAGAAATAAACCAATTAAAATTATATACCAATTATTAAAATCTTTAGTGTAATTAAAAAAAAAAAGCTTAGATTCTTTTCAACTGATTTCACACCCTCAATAATCCCCTAATAAAGTCTAGACAAAGAGTACCGCAAGGCTCAAAGGAACTAAATCCTTGAAAATATTGAGGACTATAAACACGTACTTCTTAGAAATAGAGTGATTTTTTTAGGAATAAATTCAGTACTGAAATTTAAATCCGGTATCCTTATCAGGATAATTACCCATATTATGAATCAGTATACAATAAGCATTGGCCTCTGAAATTTCCCTACAATTTAGAGTCTCAAGTAATAAATTTTCAAGTATCTTTCAAAGTTGTTTTCTTTTCTCTGAAGTCAAAAATATCTCTCATTTAAAAAGCATTTCTTTTAAAGGCTAGTGTTATTATGAGATTATAGGAAAGGTTTCTTGAAATTTCTAAAGCCTTTTCTTTTCTTTCTTTTTTCTTTAAATATATTAAAATGTGAAAATGTAAAATCATCAATATTATACGAGTAGTTGGATGCTTGTCCTCAAGGAGCACATTAACTATTACTGTTTCCTAGTTCTCAAGGAATGACATTAGAGGAAGGAGCTTATGATTCTTGGAACGGATTTTTCTTAAAGATAGACCCAGAATTCTAGTCTAAACTGATTTAACTTATGGAGTAAATTAATTTGTGAAGAGGTATCGCCGTCTATGTTGGTCTTTTATAATACTTGTTTATGGATTTTCGCTCCCAACGGCTGTAAAGTTTTCCTATTTTCGAAGAAATTTTCCTTTCTCTTGTTACAGAGTTGGACGTAACATTTTTAATATGCACCTTATGAAGCCTCTTATGGTGTCATTTGGTAGAGAACCCTTCCGCTGCTTCAGTGAGTTCTCAAACATCCCATTAACATAAATTTCTTCGTAAAATTTTGTATTCATGTCAAGTTTATCCTTAATTTGATACTAAGTATACCTACCTAAGTTCAACCGTTGTGAACAAATGAGTAGGAGTGGTAGCGATACTCCGTATTTATACCAATTAATTATCCTTACGCGGTTAATGTATGATTAATAGACGTAAAATTGCCAAACAAATAATGCGCGCTGTATAACTCAATCCTTGAACAAGCATTGGAGAAATATCCTATCAATTTGGAACGAGTATAACTACTATTGGAATGGTTCTACAACACAAAAGGCTTCATACATATTATTATGCAATGGTGTCTTGTAGTTTTGGATATTATATGTTTTATTCTTAGGTATTCTCTTTGGACAGGTGGTGTTGGAAAATCTTCGAAATTCTTCTGTACTGTGAAGAAATTGGAATATAAGAGAATCAAGCGTGTATAGAAAATATCGCATAGCCTCGCAACAGTTGCACTTAGTTGAGCATTTAGGTAACAACATAAAGATGAAGTTTCCAGGAATCAAAAATTTTTGCAAAAAATATATTGAGGGCTTATGGTGAGAACCCCCTATCCCACGAAAAACTTATTTTGAAAAATTTTTTGTCTTGCAATTTAAAAATTTTGTCCACAAACGTGGGATAGGTATGTTAATAGGGGATTTTAGTCGGAAATTAAGTAGAATTTCAATTTAATTCAATTTCAATGCTAACAGAAAATCTACACAATTAAAAAAAATACCGTACAGCTTTGTGTAGGAAATTAAAAAAAGATTGTTATTACTAAATTAACGTAACTATTATCCAATTGAACCAAAAAGAAAGAAATGTACTGCCTGCATGTCTTCTGATCCTGATCAATTTACCTGATTTCAAACTACTTCGATATTGTTATTGGTATTACAAATATTTAAAAAATGTGTCCTTAAACCCCTCACTGCGGTTGTGCCTTCTTATATTCAAATGCAGAAGGCTCTACAGTCTTATGACCTGAACAAAAAATTGCCTCTGAGATTTTTAACACATAAAATGAGTTACCAAGATGTTGTTGAGCAAAACAAAGCTGATCATACAAATTCGTAGGTTGCCGTTTCATTAGTGGTTCGAATGTGAATATACGAGATTTTAGATCGGTGAACAGAACAGAGTTAATTTTCTGAGATACATGATCAAATCGTCTCCAGTTGGAATTGTAACGTATTGTAGGCAGCATCACTAGTGGGCTGCACTAGTGGAGAGGTTTTGAAGGGATGTATAGATCTTATTAAGCTATCAATATGAGTTGTCCAATTAAAGATAACTTCAAAATTTTTGACAGGGCTCTCATACGAAATCAATGCGTCGTCGTCAAAAACGCTTTCAAAAAAACAAGTCTGATCAATTTTCTTTTGATATACTCGCATTGTAATTGCGCTTGACTTCGATGCATTTAATAGGAGTTTCTTTTGTTGAGCTCAAAGAGAGATAGCTATAAGATCCTCATTTATGCAGTACACATCATCTTCAATTAATCCCAGTGAACTTGAAATATATATGAGCGGATCAAGTCTGGAGCTCTGCGCTACACCGGATAACACCTCAAGGAAAGCGAACAACATAATGTTGGTGAAATTACTTTGGTGACGTCGATGGAGATATGACCTTATCAACTTCACGGAACTATTGGAAAAATTAATTAATTTATTTATTTATTTGTTAATTTGTTCAACTTGTTTGAAATATTAACATACAAAGCATTTTCGGTCTGATTTGTAATGATACGCTGGTGACTGTTTTCTTGTGGCAAGGCTTTTTTAAATATATAGATATGTATATGCGTATTTAATATATTACCATTGATATTAAGTTTCAAGTATTTAACGCAGATTAAAACATTTGTAAATCTATTATATCAGCTTTATGTTTCTATAGAAACCAAATATTAAAGATTGAAAAAAACTACTGAAATCTATTCAATTAGTAATTTACGATTGATACTTCTAAAATTGTTACCAATCCCGGTAGACGGTCTCGGCCAGTATACTGTATATGTTTTTATTTATTGTTATTTCCAAATGGAAATTTGTAAAAACATAAGCAAACAAACATAGCTACTTACTTACTGGAAAAATTAAACTGAACTTCAAGCTAAAATTTTGATAATCTGTGACTATTTTTATCAAACTTTATTAATACGCTTTCGAACATCATCAGATATGGTGCAAAAATCTGTGCAACTTTGTGAAATCATAAATCCGGACTGATGGTCAGAGAGATGTTTATTTTCTTTGAGAAAGTAAATCTTGACCGTCTTCTAGTATTCTCCATTGTGTAATGGGTAAATACATGTTGAGTCCTGAGTGATAACCCTATTGCGAAGGATCCAGAAAGTGTCCCACGTCGGTAGTGTTCGAAATCGTTTCCAACGTGTGAATATGCGGCATTTGTTTTCTCTATTAAAAAAGCAATTTTTGAAGTAAGCCAAGGTATTCCAGACTACGCATATCTTAATGAGAATATATTTATCATAAAGATAATGCATAAGATTTTAAATGTAGTTAATTTCTTCGTCTGCGGATGCTATATGAAGTGCATTCCTTGCCAGTCCAGTTGAGAAGATTCAGAGGAAAACAGAAGATCAAAATTACCATTACTTTAAAAAAATGGATTTCGTATAATAAAATATTTAATTGAATTATTTTATTTTTATATGTTTTTCAAAATGCAATAGAAAGTAAATTAATTGTCAGAGACTTTAAAGACTCAGACACCGTCCTTGACTACAATTTCCACCTTATTAAGTTACACAGAAGCTTATATGTAATGTTTACCATCGGCTCAATTTCGTAGAAGGTTTCGTATTAGCTACTGATCCCCTGGTTGTTTTCATTAACAGATCTGCAGCAAACGTCCTGAAGTGGTGATAATTAGTAATTTCTCACTTCTAACAAGTATTGTAATTGATTAAATTTCCAATAAATATCAATTAATATATCGTTCTTGAAATATTATTGTAAAGATGAAAAATATTATTGTAAAATTGAATATTGAGACAAACATTAAATAAATTTCATGTCTCTTCAAAAACCCACTGCATTCTTCTTGCATTTTTACCGCCGTTCACGGCCTGATGAATAAGCTCACAAAATATACGATAAAAGCCTATGTTAAAACCCACTAAGAAAGATAAGTTTATCGAATTTTATGGTTGAATTGTTTTGCTTTGACAGCAAACACACTTGGCCATTACGTTATTGCAACAAGGTTCGTGTGCTTGCATCACTGTTAGCTTATAACAATCACAAATATTATCCCTGTTTGCTCTCCAATCCTTGCTTTTTTCGTTCTATGAGATATGACAGGAATTATTATTATGGAATCATATTAGACTACAATGATAACTGCTAAAAAGCTATGTCAGGCCATAGTTCACAGTCCACAATAATCTGTAGACCCCTTTGGAACTCTAGTAATGAATTTTTAATAATTACTTTTCACCCTTTACGTAATATCTTACTTATATTACGCACTGAGGGCTTTTCTCCAGAGTGTGCCTATTGGAGGCTTCGGAATCGAGTATCGTTGGAAATATTTAAATTAAAGACATGATTTCATAGGACAAACTTGCATAACATGGGGTTTGATGCAACCCAAGGACAGAACAGCTGAAGTTGATTCATTTGAACTTAATGCAACATTTGCCGATGCATCCAATGATGCTAGTAGATCGGTCATAAACCTCAGACAAAAGAAGGTTTTTCTGTCTCCACAATCAGCGAAGAAGATGTTTATTATAAGACCAAATCCACGGAACTTGATCTTATCCATCCAAACTTCATTATCTTACTTTTTGACGAGACACAATCTCTCCTTCGATTTTTCTTGTTTTATTTATGGTGGGCTTCGACTTATTTTTTCTTTATAACTTGATATTTTTGTTATATTATGAATTATTTGAATCAGGACTTTTTATTAAATAACAAACAATTCCATTTCTTTTTGCAACTAAAGGAAACTCAATTTTGGATTCTTTTGATTTGCTGCAGAACTCATGGCGTCTCACATACAAATAACATTTTAGGTCTACCCCAACTTTGAATTCTTTGAAATAATTTGAATTTTTTCTATTTAATATTTCATTTATGATAATGTACTTTCAGTTTATGCTTGCCCTAATCTTGAACGATTAACAGAATCAAACGCTTTACTAAAATCCAGTAGCACTAGACTCGTTAACAAATGTTTATACTGAGCTTCATGAATTTTGGTAGTAATCCTTAAGAGTGCGGTCTCATTGCTGTGTCAACAGAGAGAAAGGTATTCAATTCGATATACTGACGCATCTGTATATAGACAAGCTAAGCCTCTGCAAGGAAATTTAGCAGGGGTCAGAAATCACTGTCTTAAGCAGGAGATTCACACACAGAATTTACCTGCATCCTACATAAATTATATATATGAATTAGGGCCTTTAAAACAGACTGTCTAGACATCCAAAAGAAAATCCATCTAATGAAATATCACTGTACGGTTTTAATTTAGATGGCCCACATTACCCGCAGAAAGTAAAATCTTGTACTATAGTCACGAAAAAATTTACTGCATATAAGTAAAAACCAAGAGAATCAATATATGATTTTACCAAGGAACAAGGAAATATTGCACAACAATATTCATAGAGAAAGGGACTCAAGAAATGGGTCCAGATCCTAGCATCTAGCAAGATATTTGTCTCAATTTGAATAACAGGTTTCTCTACATTGGAGCCAAGCAATTCCTTTTTTCAACACGTGCCATAGAAACCAATGCATTATTGAAGTGCTTGTCTAAGAGGTCGGGGTCGGGTGCTGTTTCTAAGAACTAATTTAGCTTTAATTCAAATGGACCTAATATTATTATTCGCACAATAATTTCCTTTAAGTACAGAGGTTATATTTTTCTGACATGACGTGACATGAAAAACTCGTTTTAAATGCTTACTCAAATTAACCTAAGGCACAGTAATGAATTACTTTATTACTGCTATAAATTGTTATTCATCTTTTCAGAAGTATACAATTACAAAATATGAATTATATTTAAATTTCCTTTAAAATATCTTTTTGGCAACCTTGGTTTGACGACATAAGACTTTTAAGCTCATTGGCGACGAGACGATAACTTCTGAAATCGATTCTTTGGAGCACACATGTAGTCTTACACTTCACTACTTTTATGAATATTGTTCCAATGAAATCTCTGGTCTGATCCATGAGAGAAGATTTAGCAGAACACTGAAATTTCGTGAATTCATCTTGAGCAGAACTATGTGAATGTAGAATAGCCTCTCGTCTTCTTTTTTCCCGCTAGACTATAGGCCGTGTCTATTTAAGCAGAATGTGCACCACCAAGGCTGGGTTGTGGCATCATAGAATGTCTCTTAAACTTTAGGCAGACCCTAAAATAGCAAACACCAATGGAACGATTGAGGCAATTGTACGTTTAATGGTCCTAGGATCTTTCCACATTTTAATGGGACGCACTTAGATGGTACACGAACAGATCGGATCCAAGATAGAAGGTTAAGCGGCAGCGGAGATCTTTGGATTCATCTACAGTTTGGTTGAAGCAGTGGAACTATAGGAACGTACTAAAGTAAATTGCTAAAAACAAAAAAATCACTTCAAGGCCGAATAGGAAAAGAGGATACCGAATCCAACTTCATTGGCCCATAGCAACTTTGTGGCCTATGACCTGACCTTGAAATCAACATAGTGTAGCGTGTAGATTCTATCTGGAGGGTGATGGGATAGCAGAACACATTCATGTTAATGTGAAATACTGTTCTGCCAAAGAGACAAACATCCTGATATGGTGTTTATTTCGCCAAATGATCAAATCAAAGGTTACATTAAAAGCCTTAATCTTGAATGCGCAACCTAAAAAATCCCTAGATTCCAAATGCCTGAAATGATTGGAGGCTGTGGCGGCCTCTATTCCGTAGACCTCCTGTAAAAAAAGCTAGAATTTCCAAAACCAATTCAAGACACCAGACACTCGGGTTTGAAGGAATACTGCTTTCTTAACTCTTCATCGGTATCAGTATCGAGAGATCCCTTTTTACTTCACTTTAGGCTTCCCTAATGCTGCACATTTTGAAAATGTAGCCCAACCACTTTAGTCTGTTGAATGTTATCTTCTTTATAATTTTGGGATATTCGAAAATCTCATATCATTCCTCAATAATTCTATGCTTTCGTCAGTCAAGATGCACGTTTATGTTTCGTAGTAGATAGATGCGCTCCTTCAATTTCCGAAAAAAGATACCAGTTGATCTTCTTAGTTGAAAGCCACACTGATATTCGCCCAAAATACACGGAACCAGCTTAGGCGAAAGGGAATTGCGGGAAAGAGGGTATTAGAAGTTGTTTATAACCTGACAAATGTCTTAAGTTATTGAGACACTAATTAGTCGCAGGTATTGTTCGTTTCCTTTCTGTGCATTGAACCATGTAGTCTCGGTCTACGACCCTCTTGGTGTTAAACCACTCAGTCTTCATGCGTAGAACACTCTTTTACACCCATAACCTGTATCGTGATTTGAAAACACAAAATTAAAACCAGTTACACATTAGCAAATTGATCAATTTATTTCGTAAAGTTCTTCGTACTCGCTTGTAGAATATTTGGTCTGGAAGCGTGGGAAGAAAAGATCATGGTAGACCCCAAAAAGAAAAGCCCAAAAATTTCAAACATGAATCAAAACCATCTTAAGCACCAAACTTTTGTGTTCTATATTAAACATGCGTTTACAATCCATCCTCCCGCTAACAACAAAAGAAGTAGAGAACCTGACCACAAAAACGTTAAAAGTGATCCAAACTTTAATTTCAAGGGGAACATTGCATAACAAAATAGTTTACGTACAGAGCAAGCGGCAATTTCAAAGGTTAAGGTGTGCTCCTCATGAAAGATTGATTGATTAGTAGTGTATACCCTACATTGGCTGGGCTTAATCTTTGGATATAAATAAATTGCTTCGATGATCCTCGGCAAGCTATACCTGTCAGAATGAATTCTTTGGGGCTTGAAAAAAGGTGGAGGATATTGTAAAAATATTAGACCGGTTTTATTTGCGTAATGAACTGAAAATAATCAAAAACCACAGCTCCTCTAAAAAGCCCGCATGCAAATAGATTTCAGTACCGATCAGTAACCTCTAGAATCGTCAGATTCTGATCTTAGAGACATAAAAAATTGTCGTCAGTCGGAATTTGAGTGGACAAGAACTCGCCACCGAGAACTTGGAGCTGTCAAGCTTCTAAATGACTGGAAATCATTCTGTGGAATGAAGTGGTCTACTCAGATGTGCTCGCTCAAAGCAGGGATGTTCTAAATGTTAAGAATAATATTTCTAAGCACATTTAGAACCTTTTAGAACGTAAATATATATCTTAGGACTGTTCTAATCCCGCCCTTTTTGTACCTGTTTCGTTCTGATCACCAAGTATATAGAGCACCTACTTAATGTGGTCCCTACCAATCTCAGCTGATGAACTTCAAATCTCAACTTCCATATACATGTTCCTTATCAGTTAAACTTCCCTTAAGGCACACAAATGCATCTCGCAAATCTGGAGGGAAATTGCATATATATATAATCCCGGAAAAAAGGGGTTGAGAACTTCCCCTGTTTTCGAATGCCCCGCTCACTGCGGGATTTCATCCCCTTGTAGTGGTACATTGGTCAAAAAATTTCAGCTGTGTTCATTCACTCCGTCCTAAGTCCCCAGAGAAAAAGGAACACACAGAAGTGCGTTTACGTACAGTCAACATAAACCTCCTCTAATAGACACATCACATACCACACTAACACACACCCAAGGGATCTTGTTGATAAAAGGCCTGCGCGGCTGATTTTCTTCAGTCATTCGAGTCAAGCATACGGTCTTAAGCGCGTGCGCTGTCAGTTTCCGGATAGCGATCAAGAGAACCAGCGGGATGAGATGATAACAATTGAATAAGATCATAATAAAAAGTTTTAGTAGGAAACTTTAGTGAAATACTCCAGTCTCGAGCAATTGGCTCACACTGCCATACCTAGGAGTGTTCATTAGTTCGGTGGTACTTAATGAAGACTTTCAAGAGAAAAACCCCAAGAAAAATGGATGCAATTAAGAATTTAGTTAAGTGATATACCTAAGGAATTGTAAAGAAAAATCTCAGTGATGTTTACTGATCGACAGGAACTTTATAAATCCGTGCCTATGTGTTATCAGTGATTTTTTCACTTCCGTGTGGACTATTCTTACAAAACGGATTTTGGGACGATTTGAGCCGTGTTCGGTACTCATCAAAGGATTCGAATTTTGTTCAACAGCTTTCGATTCAGTTAAAAAGAATATAAGCATAGAGAAATGATGTGGGAAAGTATTCCAGAAGAATCCTACGATGTTAACGAATGCACAAGGTAATGATCATGTTTAATTTAATATTTGGAAGATCATGTTTTGCATGCTGTCTTATAATTTTCGGAAAAGTTGCCAGTATGGAAAACTCATATAACGTTTACTTTGGCCTGTTGGTTGGTTTTCACTGATCTAAGATGATCGTTGGTATTCTTTTGTGTTTCTTTTATACTTTTTATGAATTGAGGCCTTTATATCTCGGTGGTTCTTAAGGAATTGCCTTTTCTTACTTATTAGAATTCTATGTTTTCAAAAACTTTGTAGTTTTTAATATAAAATATCGGTATTATTGCAGATTAAATTGTTCTTTTTTAAGAACTAAAATATCATCAATTTTCTATTGTGTATTTTTTTTTGTGCAATCCTAAAAATTACTTTCTTGGAGTTAAGTAATAGTGATTTCAAAATCTCCTAAAAAGACGGAGTCAAAAAATATTAAAGGTTTTAGTTACGAATCCTGTGAGTATCCATTAGATTTAGTTTGCACAAAAACGTTGAGGATCGTGAAAACTTCTTTGTTTTGTGGTGTGATTATTAATTCTGTTCTTAATTCGGATTCAATGGCTTTCGTTATTCTTGCTACCAATGTGTATGGATATTCAATTGATCACATTACCGCTTACAAAGTAATGTAGATCATTTTGGGCCAGTGATATTCCCAACTGTAATTTATGACTAAAATCCAAATATCAATATCAAACTTTTCAAACTTAATCCTGCCACAGCAACGGAGGATCATGGCTCCTACAAACTAATTACAGTACAGCAGTAATTAATAAAAAATATGTTATTAGACCGATAACAAAACTATAGCTTTACATATTTTTAATTTGCACATCACAGTTCCAATTTTTAAATCTTTCGGGGGTCAAACAAACCTGAGAGTGTAGCAATTTTGAGAAGCAAGTTCCATTAAATCTTTTAAAACCTCAGTAGCCTCAAATATTCTACAATAAGACAATGCGGCTCTGGCCTTTTTTTAAATATAAAATTGCTACTCACGCTAAATAATGAGTGGCATCCTAATATCAACACATATATTTCTGCCGCCATGTCATGTCCTAATTTGAATTAATCTCATAACGTCTGTAAATGACATTTTCGAAACAATTTTATACATTAACACGAAAACTCTTATTGCGTTGTTAGCACCCCATCCATCCCCTATAATCCAGAAACATCTTAGTGTTACACAAAAAAAAAAATAAAATAAATTGATCTATCAATTAACGACCTCTGGACGCCTCAATTTGGACTGGACACTTTATCAAATGCGCAAGCGCAATGTGGGTCAAAATATTATGACTGAAAGCGAAATGATGAATCAAAGGTGAATGACTTATCAGAGCAGGACGGAAATCTTAAAGATGTTTCCCAAAATTTATAAGCTAATCAATTAATCACTAATTCTCTGTTAGAAAATTCACCGCCATAACTCACATGAAAGATTGAACCCATGTCGGCATCTACGTAAGAAATTAGCATTAATTCACTCTTAATTTCACTTTTATTTTCATTTTCATTCATAGCGAGAGGTGGAAGATCAAAACGAACGAACACACAGTACAGGAAAAATTAA
>QYTT01091327.1:40454-63703 GCA_006980735.1 Dasypogon diadema
ATGGAGATTGGTCATAAAAATGATCCTCCTTGGTATTTATAATCAGATTCTTACAGGAACCTTTTCTCTAATCCAACTACCTACCTAATAATTTTCTTAGGAAAAACTATATAAGAATGAGCAGCTTGCTTGCCAGTTGGGAACTTGTTAAGATTTTTTCCTTTTCTTATAACTCTGTCTTGTAATACCCGAAGATGTCAATAATGGTACCTAAAGGTGAATGGTGTTGAATAGAACAAAAGATGTTGTTCCTAGAGAAGATTCAGGTTTTGAAAGATGAGAAAAAGATGTGAAGTCATTGGCGTAGACACACAAATTTTCGTATGGTCATAATAAATGTTCGTTAAATTTATATAAGAAAAACTATTGGGATAAATGCAGCTTAATGCAGGTCAGACTTCAGCGTTAGAAAATATTGTGTCCTATTGCAATGATAAGAAATTTACATTACTTACGTGATGCGGCTCATTAGCGGTTTCAATTAATATGGAGAATTAATTTCTTGAACTTAATAATATTATTTTACTTCCTAGTATATAAGCGCCGAAAGTCTATATTTTAGAACCATATTTATTCACTTTATTATGTAAATAATCATTTGCAAGCAACTCTTCGACGGTAAATCTTTGACTTTAATTGTGTTTGATCATTTCAAGGAAAACGAGTAGGAACAATGCTCGAATTAACTGATTTAGATTTTGATTTACGTTTATCATCAGAACTTTCATCAAAGCTTTCATCAAAAGCTTTTCATTACTTTATCTATAAAATGCTTTTGTATTTTAAACAAAAGAGTTCTCAAGTATTTATCGCATATCCCATTCATTGGTCATCTTCTTTGTTATTAAATAATTTTGCAGAATCGAAAAGAAATAGTAGGTGCACTCCTTTATTTATGAGTACTGGTCGCTTCCTGCGGGATGACCTCAAGGTGAACTACATACTCCTTGTCGGAATTCACCTTAATTTGGTCTTTAGATACGTGCAGAGAATCCATTTTTCGTTTTCACGAGAATGTCGTACAAAATAAGATCAGAGAATAAGGAAATATGTAGTCTATTACTAACTTCAAAGCTACAAAGCCTAATATACGATAACAGGTGCCTTTCCCCAAACTGTACTGGTCTTCCTGAATGTGATTCATTTTGCTCAAAGTAATGGCAAAGTCTAACAGTCTACACCCTGCGATCGCACACATACAGAATGGGCTCTACGAATTATGCTCCTTAGAGGGTTCTTCTATAAATTTACTAACACCTACAGAAACCTAAAATATTTACGTAGTGCAATTCATGTAACACTGGCTGGAGAGGTACAAAAACCATATTTATTTTTCAATATAATCATCCTTTACACTTTTTAGATTGTTTTAATAAAGCCTCGAAAATGTCATTCTCTAAGGTAGATCTTCCATTTCACAAATGTGAAATGTGTCGAAGTGTGAGTCGTAGCAAAGAGACAGGAGTGCTTATGCTGGAGAGTTAATGGAATGGTTCATGGAGGATAGCCTCCGCATAAGGAATTCCTCTCAATTGAGAGGTCACGAGAATCGCTACGGATGTTTGAGCTAAAAGTCATATGCTCTATTTACGGTGGAGTCCGATACGGAAATGGGAATTAAAAGTAAAATGCAAGCCATGAGTTATATAAACCTATCGCGGCTGCTTATATAGTTTTTTCTAGGGAGGAGAGGAACTCCAACAGACAGAATGTCGGGATTTTATCTTGGGCTACCGACTAAAACCTCTCTCTCCGGTTTCCAAGGACTCCAAAACGGAACCGTTTGCCACATAAATTCGGTCGGAGTCTCTTGATTTAGCTGCCCGCTGGAGCACTTCTCGTAAGCTCTCTCACCGGCTGCAGACAAAGATCGTATGCTCGGCGTCGTGCCTTCTATCTTCGTAATACAGGCACTCCGCTGAGTCCGGCCTAGCCTAACAACCTTATGGAGATAGTAGTGAAAGCACCCATGTCCATTTAGAAATTGCGTGAGGTGATAGTTTACTTCACCGTGTCAAGCCACTATCTGATCCGGTAATCTAGCAGTCCACAGTACTCTTCCCTCCCCTCCCCACTACTGTAGCCATCTCATCAACGTGTAGGACTTTTCTTTCTTGCTGACCTTTTCGCTACGACCAGGACCAGGAAATACACAGTTTGCCATCGATATACTATTTTGAAAATGCCTATCTTTAAAAATTCTCGGCTTTTAGAGTTAAAACAGTACTCTCTTAATTTCGATCTAAAGAATTAGACCCCAAAGATTTCAGTTTGCCCATTGGTGTCCTGTTGCCAATTTAGAGTAGAACAAAAAAAATATCACCCAGAATTGCAATTACCAACATTTGCATGCACTATCCGTTTGCATGTCAGCCAAAAACAGAAAAAGCCTATAATCGATCAAAATATCTGACAATGACAAAAATCACGTTTCATTAGAATCTCCCGTTTCAACCAATCTCTTCACAGCCTAATCACGAAATCAAAACAAGACCCTCATTTCATACCAAACCCAATTTAATGAAAAATTATTCTGAAAACTTGTTCCATCATCTTCGCCGTCACTGTGAAATGCTAAGACATTAGTCACATCGAATGAAACCTTTCAAGGAAAGATGAGATACATTCGTAGGGGCCCTTCCTCGTATATCGATCACTTCACCGATCAAACCAGCTCTGCTTAAGTAAGACTAGACAACCAGTCAGACACAGGCGCAACAAAACTACATAGACTATGTATGCTAGCAGAACAGCATATAGTAAATTTAACAAGAACACATTTCTCTTTTCCCTGTTCAATAGCGCTTACTGCTAGTCCTGTGCACAGGGCACGCTTCCCCTTATCGATTTTAAGTTGTGCATATGGACAGAAAACTTCTGTCCTGTCTCTGAAGCCACCTTCCTTCAGCTGGCCTAAAATGAAGCCATGCGTATAGCTGCAGGAAGAGGGTTTCACGTTCATGTAATTTTTCATCCCTAGTCAAGCCACGCAAGCCAGAGGGGTTCATTCTACCGGGTTTGATCGTACCACGCTTAGTAGGTTTATTGAACTTGACTTGCGCGGTGGTGTACAGTTCGTCTTGTGGGTGCTGAAGTATTTTTAAATGTCGAAAAAGAAAAATTTGTTTGTTCTTATTAGAAATCCTGAAAGGAAAATTATTTTATTGTAAATATTTCACTAGTGTTCCTGTGTTCCAAGAATTAATGGCTTTGTTTTTATTGCAGCCTCATATCAAACAATTTCACCCTTGGATCTGGTGGCCGGAATAATGCAGCGCGCCGGGTGGAATCTCGATTTCGAGGAGCACAACGGCGTCTCAATATTGCACCATTGGCACTCAGCTATGAGGAGGACTTGCAGGATATATTGCCTGAAGATGGAAATAGAATGGCTATTGATGATATTTCATTTTATGGCAGTCAAAGTCCGCCAGCAAGTCCGAGGCAATGTCCATCCAGCCCGCTAATGAATATTGGCTTACTCTCACCAGAAGGAAGTCCACAGAGGTTCACAGTTGTGCAAAATACAGTGACGATAGTTGATCAACGTCGGTCAGTAGACGAAATTGACGGGAGCTCAATTGACTCTGGCTATGGAACATCATCGTTCAAATTTATTACGCCACAGCTGCCCACGAAGTTGGAACCGTCACCTCGCAAATCCCGCGACATTTTGCAGATACAAAGCCAGCAATGTCAAAGGGAAAGGAAAACATCGCCGAAAAACTTTAGGATATTCCACAGTTTAAGCTCGGGTTCTACGGAATCCATGGAAGATGACATCATGGAACTGTTTGATGCAGATCAAATTGACGAAGACATACCCTTGCCAAGCAATCTTAATTCACTGATCAGCGGACATATCATGACTGTGAAGACGCCAGAAATGAAACGACCTCCAGTCCGCCGTTGTTTAAGTCTGACTGAAAACAACAATATGCAGCTAGCTAGAAGTGCATTATTTGAACCAAAGACCCCAGAAATCCTGCGACCTGTGCAAGACAACACAACGCCATTTTCATCTAGAAACTTGGAAAGATGCTTTAAGCGACCAGAGCCGCCTAGTATAAGTCCTATACAATGTAAGAGATACAAAATTGATGAAAAGGAGAACAAGGAAACTGTTCTATTGGAAAAGATTGAAGTGGCTCGTCCTATTCTGCGAAAATCAGCATCATTGAACGAGGCGCATATCATGACTGCCCTGGCTCGATCATCTTCAGAACCAGACCTAATAGGTGACTTTAGCAAGCCATTTTGTTTGCCATTAATGGAGGGACGTCATCGAGACTTAAAATCAATATCTAGTGAAACGATGGCTCGACTGATTCGTGGGGAATTTAATAACACTATTGCCTCGTACAAAATTATTGACTGCCGATACCCGTATGAATTCGAGGGGGGACATATACGTGGGGCGCAGAATATATATACACATGAACAAATTCTTGAAGAACTTGTAAACTGTAAGACTGAAGCACCGGAAGTACAAGAAGAAGGACCAAAGAGACATATATTAATATTTCACTGTGAGTTTTCATCGGAGCGTGGACCCAAGTTGTAAGTATTTTTCTTTTTTTTGCGTTTGTAGAATTTTTAGTTTTAATTACAGTTTCGGACTAATTAGTGTCGAATTTTTCTGGCTTTTCATTTAAATTCAATTCGATTCGATCGTATCGATGATCGAACTTATGGTGAAATCACCGTAAAAATTATAATTTTGAACTTATTAAGGTTTGAGTGCCGCCATAAGTTCAATCGTCGATTCTATCGAATCGCCAATGTAAGCACAGCTTTAAAAGTCGACACTGTTAGATCCTTTTAGAAATCTAAAGCCATGAAACTAATACGACGAATGCAAAGACTATCACATCTAATTCTTTTTTTTTCTTTTATTACAGATCACGTTTCTTGCGGAATCGCGACAGATTACGAAACTCACACAAATATCCTGCACTCCATTACCCCGAAATATACCTCTTGCATGGTGGGTATAAGGAGTTTTTTGAAAACTACTCTGAATTGTGTGATCCAATTTCTTATCGTCCGATGTTGGATCCAAAATTCGGTGCTGATTATAGACAATTTCGTGCTAAGTCAAAAAGCTGGAACGGTGACATAAAAGCATCAGGCACTGTTAATCGCCTCACTAAGTCAAGGTCCCGCTTGGTTCTGTAAATATGTAAAAATGATAAAAGAAAAATTAGACGTAAAGTAAATTAAAAGAAAAAATGCAGAAAAAAATTAGCTAAAAATAACCAAAAGTTTACGTATATATCTCCTATGGAAATTGTTAGTCAAATATCATTTATTGTGCATTATGTAGTTAGAGAAATACAGCCACAATTTCTAGGTCAGAATATAGAACCGATGAAATACATTTTCGATTTTGACCACCCTTTTGGACACCTGTTTATTTCAGACTTGTCGGTTTTTGTTTTTTTTTTTTTTGCAAATAGAAAGACTTGCGTTCTAGCAATGCTTGAATTAAATTGAACAAAAGAAAAACATCTTGAAAAAACATCCCCCCATGTATTTACCTTGTAAAGTAGTTGTAATTGAGAGGCGCTTAAATATTTTAAAATCCTTGTTTTGTGTAAAAATTTATTTCATTTTTGTTGATTCATAGAATTGATGAATATGATTCATTTTAGTAGGTATTTCTAGTAGAATTATATTTGAAGTGTTAAAGTGCTTTGAAGAACATGAGAAAAAGCAGAAAACAAAACGCTGAGGGATTTTTGTTTTGTATAAAATAATTATAATTTTTTTTGCTATCTACCACGGGACCTTATGCATTATTTCCACCGCACTAAATAAAATTCACTTGCGGTGATTTTAATCTGTGATTTTGTTAGTCCACCGATTTCAGTTTTATGCATGTGTTAAATTCATTACATTTAT
Organism: Dasypogon diadema; assembly: GCA_006980735.1. Taxonomy (NCBI): domain Eukaryota; kingdom Metazoa; phylum Arthropoda; class Insecta; order Diptera; family Asilidae; genus Dasypogon; species Dasypogon diadema. The sequence goes on from QYTT01091327.1 coordinate 46,359, forward strand.
TTTTAAGGTTATATTTTAGTTAAGAAAATACAAAATGTAATTTAATATAATAAATATAGACTTGTTTTATGATTATAATAACTTATGACAAAAATCTAACGCAACCGTATGGAAATAATTAAATGATTTTTTGAGCATAATGATTTCTGTGTCTACTTGCATGCTGCGCTTTAATTAAGTAGCGAGGGGGTCTGTACCCATTTTTAAAGAGTCTGCCGTTACAATAGCATCTCTAGCAGTCAATAATATCATAATCATCTTTCAGAGCAACCAAATCATGTTATTTCATTTATTTTTATTGTTGCTTTACAAAAACAAATACAAGGATTTCGGAACTCTTTCCATTCGGAACGGATATGACCATAAGACTGAATATGTGAGTCCCTTAAACTCAAAACAACTTCTTATATGCAAGACAGGAAACTGTTAATAAGGTTCATATTAAATTACTTATACAGTCCTCCGTCAAGCATAACGGGAATAAAATAATGGGATTATTTTTTTCATATTACTACTAATTTTTGAATTTTTGAAGACGATTTTATTTATTAAAAAGTATCAATTTTTACATAATAGCAACAGTGCAATTTACAATTATAAAATTCAAATAGCCTCATGAATTTCCAAAATAACAGAAAAATGATGTGTGCATCCCACCCACACGCTTGAAGTGAAATACGTTCCGTTGATGCTTTTTGCATTGTAATTATTTTACTGCAATTTATTTTTTTTAAGCAATTATTGATAATTTAGAAATTATTATGATTTAAATTGGATCTTATTTCTCAATATTATACTGTTACTAAAATAACTCCATACTTGGATCCAGGCTAACCTTGCATATATGCGTAAAACTTTCAAGTTCTCTCTCTCTTGCTAAATGCATCCCTGCATATATCTTTCTCGCGAAAGCTTTTCTAGAGAAGGTGGCAGCGAACCTGTTCAGCGTTGATCTGAGAAGCTCCCGAGTCTTCAAGTTACCTTAAAATTGTACAACACGTTTGTCAAACCACTACTTGAGACACAATTTCAGATTTCCTTGGAGCGTCGTAGAGTTGCTGACATAGCTTTCATGCATCAGCTATGGAATTCTAATACTGGTTCTTCAAAATACCTGGGTAAAATGTCCTTTAGGTTTAATAGTTGCAAAATTTGAAAGTTCGCCCTCTCTTGAATTCATTAACGCATGTGTTTTAACTTGAAAATCCCTGATAGAAAGTTGTGTGTAGTCTTATAATTTTTTGTTGGTATTTTCCAAGAAAAACACACTAATTTTTTATTTTATTGGTACTAACCTTACTAACTGTTACATCTTCGGGTCCATGCCAAAACCGGGAATGGGTAAAATTGTTGCTTTGAGATTATCTCGACTGTAATGTTTGGCCACTTATTGTAAATAATATTACTATCGTAAGATTTCTATTTATTTCGATTATAACATAAAATTGTCTATTGTGTTTTTTATAAAGCGGTTTTTGAAAAAGTTATTCCACATTCGCGGCTCCAAATTGTTAAAAAATCACATTCTTGGTTTTGGCATAGACCCGACGACATGTCCTGCATGCTGGTATGGGAACCTGATCTTAGTACTCTTTTTTGTTGGGGACCTACCTGGAGCTGTTGCCCAATGTAGGGCTCGAATCCACAACACTTACCAATATACTTATCCCCGACTGAACTAGCTGGCTACTTTGCAATTTTCGCCTTTATAAATAATTATCCGTCTCGAACCTCACCACCTTCTGGATATATTAACATCTTTATCAAACTCGAAAATAATGCAACATAATTCTCATCAAATTAAGGATTTTTAAAACGACGACTCTAACAGCTTTGACGAGGTGCAATTTTCTAACGATTTTGAAGATTCTTCTGCTAGATTTCATAATGTATTTTTTCAAGGTATTGCCTAAGGTCAGGAGACAACCCTTTGATGCACACAGGACAGCTTAGGCGGAAGGAAATTGCGGAAAGGGAGATTGGGAAATTTTAACCTGACAAATGTTGCAAGTGAGTCACAATTTTTTTTGGCATGAAATTATTACTGTGCAACATCCCAGTGGCTTCACAAGTACAATTACAATTTTGTCAGTAGAATTGCCTCAACCACTGGTACCAAGATAAACCCCCGCATCGAACGTACGCCAACAGGGGAGAAAATCTGTGTACAGTGCTTAACTTCAGAGAAAAGTGTGAGCGCTTATGCAAAAGCAGAAAACACTCTCCTATCTCCAAAAAGTCTATAAATCGTTACTAGATCAAGCAGTAGCACTTAAGCCGAAACAATTTCTATACCAGAATCACATGTTAAATTTCTAATAAGAATCCATACATTGAATTCAGTTATAAAACTTGACTTGAGTCGAGGTTAGGTATGGTATCCACCCGCACAAAATCCACCGTTTAAATTAATTATTTGAATGGATTACTTTCACCGCGAAACCAAACAATTCAAATAATTAATTTAAAGTTAAACAATAATATTCCTGGGAAAAAATCTTACCAAACATTAGTATTTTCTTAACATCAATGAATATTAAATATTAAAAACAAATTTTTAATTTTAGCAATTCAACAAAATCATGTTAACAAAAAACGTTCTTTTCCTTTATTTATAATCGTAATAGCATCCATTGATTAAAAGTTTTTCGCCTCCTTTACTTCATTTCAAAGCCAATGTCTGCATTTTATTACTTTTTCCATTCAACAAAGAAAAGCCCCAACAGTTCACTAGTTTAATTTAGAAAGCGGCGAAAAGAAATTTGCAAAGCTACATTAAATAACAATTTCAATATGTAGTTACCACCATAGGTACTAAACAAAAGAATAAAAATACATCGGTAATTGCAAAAGGGTTGGGTGCGCTTAACTCCAAACTAAAACCTCGTTTTTTTCAAAATCTCCCGCACAGAAATCTCTCACTTTCAAAAGCTGTGTTCTTTTGGCCAACGGAGTTATGAAAACTTAAAAGAACCGTTGGAATCCATGGAGTATTTCGTGTAGAAGACTTAAATTACACAGTGAGCTTTTTAACTCTGTAAAATATTTGCACTTTCAGGGTAAGTCAAAAAACTGATATCAATCGGAAGTTCTTTAAGAGCTAATTCTAAAAATATCCGTCTCAAGTTGGAGCAACCTTCGGTTTAGGTGCTGTGCGGGGTCAAAGTTCTGGTTACCTGACCTCTACACCTCTTAAACGACTAGTCACATAATCATTAATGTGGTACCAATCGACTCCAGTAGTCAAGCCGAAAAAACTTATTCCCATTTTGTGGTCATGTGACCTTAGGGTCCCGAGATCACGTGACAAAAACGCGTAGTAAATAAGATTCACATACGAATAGGTTCGTCTGTGTGTGTCATATTAAAAAGGAAGAAAGTATCAATTGAAGTACAGCGCGTCTTGAATTATTTTTCTAGCTCAGTTCAGAAAGTTGCGAGGATGACAACTTCACATCAGGACTAAGAGTCTAATTGAAATAGAGAGAGTTAATTTTTTTGTAGAATATTGATTGTTATCTAAGAACTGGCTAATAATAATATTGTATTAAAGAGAAGCCATGACGAAGTAAAGTATCTCTTGTGCTCAAGTGATGTGTCGGTCACAAACGATTCGGTCATTTTGACCGAATCAGTGCAGTGACTCAAATGACCTGGGTCACAATTGCCCTATAATATCGGTCAGTCGTTCACTCGTCTTCTAAAACTGAAGAACTGAGTGTGACTATCAAGGGGAAGTAAACAGCTGATCGATTTGCTATAGCTGGGATTTAGTCTTGTGCAGCCACTTTTACACACCTCGCTGAGACTAGAGGAGTAGATACCAACTAGGGTTAGGAACGGGCAACTAGAATTTATCTTGCCACTTGAAAGAGTAGAAAATTCAGATCTCTTATAAGAGAATTACAGATTGAAGAGTAGCAGGTACAGTAAGAAAATAGTAACTCAAGTCTTTTGGGTCAATGTACTATTCGGTCAAATAGACCACTCTCAGCGAGGTGTGTAAAAGCGGCTATGTGCACCGTATACAACTGACTCAAATGACCCAAATGACCGAGTCTTTTTTATAAGTCCTTTACAATGAATGACCCGTATGACCGATTTTGCCCATCACTATAATGTGCTCACTGACCTTCTCTCTGCTTTAACCCCCCTTTTTTGGATTTGATTTTCAGCTAAGTACCGGCGAGGGATCAAATAGGGACGTCCAACAATATGGGCCACCGGAACGTCGCAGGATCGATTCGGCATAGCCAAAGAGGAGTCCTGTCCATCAGACTCCCCCGTCGCATCACAGGTAAAAGAGCCCCGCGTCTGGGCTTCCCTTCCCCTTTGTTTTTTTTGTATTTCATTTTTATTTCTTATTCTCTTTCCTTTAATTTTCTTATTCTCTTGCCTATCCCTCTTGCCGTTCCTTCCTTTCCCTTCTTTGCTAGTAACCGGCATGATTTTGTTAATTGTGTGCCGGTGACACCTCTCCAGGATAACACAACAGGACAAAATTAAAGCCTTCAGAGAAGATGCTGCACTTGCTCTGCCGTCAATTATAGTATTTTATATAACTTGTTAATTAATGGTAACTTGGCATGGCTTAGGCCATCAGGCTACCATCTACTACATCTATATATCTAGTATGCTGATCTCGCCGGGATACCCCACCTCCATCCACACACTCGTCTGCATTGTTGCAACACCACCTTCGCTTTTCTTATATTTTCTTCAACGCAGGCATTTGGCCTCCCTAACAACTTTAATCTCAAATCCAAAGAGCGTAAATGGTTCAGATTCCAGATCCTTTGTCTTCCTAGTAAGACTTCATTCCCCAAACCACCCTTCCACCACTCGGACAGCATTCTTCATGATATTAACTGTAGCGGATATGAACTTTCCTTTCGCCACGTCTCTTCAAGTTTAGAGAGTCAGGAACCAACTGTGATATTCCAAAGAAATGGAGACAAGTTGTCTCAGACAACACTCCTCCCTTTGGACATCCTGGCGCATTCCCTACGATCTTTTATAGTTACTGTATGCAATGGTTATTTTTTCGACGAAATCTCTGGTTTGATTCCTTGCCTACGGGCGGGTGATAACCCGCGCATCGAGTCACCTTTACACAGAATAATAAAATTCCGTGAACTCTTTTCTCGAGCAATACTACATTTTGCTCTTGATTAAGAAAAATCGTATTATATTTCTGAAATAGCAAAATTTTTGATTTGTATTCGAAACTCCCCATAGGCCAACATTTTTTGTAATAACAATTATCCTCATAGCTTAAAATCTTAAATGAAACTAGAAAAATTACACAATTAATTTAGAATTTGTAAATAATAGAAAGCTTTCAACCTAAACCTGTTATTTACAAATGACTACTTTTTCAAACCTTACAACGGGTTTTAGTTCGTTTTAGAACATGTTTTAGAACAATTTCAAAATTAGTACACGCACCATTGACAAATCAGGTTTGAATCTTAAATATTAAATACATAAACCATTTATTAAATAAATTTCCCGAAGCGAAAAAAGTTTTGAACGCAAATCTAGGATAATGCATACTTTTAGGCGAATAAAATTGAAAACTTTGTACTTTACTGGTATTAAAAAATTTCAAAAATTTCTTTACAAAAATTATAAGAATAATATAAATATGGGGCAACTCACAATTTTTTTGAATTCTTTATTTGCAGGAAATTTTGAATGTAAGCTGACTTCAAGAATGAATTATAAATTAAGCGTGGCAGTGTAAACAAATTAATTGCAAATATTGTGCAATGGCAAACTATAAATGTTAATCGATACTAACTTCATTCATTATTTCGTTGTAAGGTAATAGGGAACGTGGTTTGCGCGGGCACACGTATTTGGTTGGGTGCTTTTTTCGGAGTTTAATTCTGTTCATAAAATCATTTTAATTATTAATTATAATTATAATGGATTCAAAAGGGTTATGCGTGCTTTGCGGCGCTCATGCTGGGATGATGTGTCAACGTTGCTATGAGTGCTATTGCTCCGTTAACTGCCAAATTGCAGATTGGCCGAAGCATAAGTTAATTTGTATTCCTATGCCGTAAGTTCAACTGTTTTTCCCTTAAAAAAGTATTGTAAAATTTAAAAGTAGAGCGTGCTATCCATTTGTATGGATATGTAGATTTTTAGATTCACTCACATTCATTCAAGGCGAAGGCACTAGTGCACGTATTTTTAAATTTATGGCTTCTCTTTCACTAATATTAATTATTGCTTTTCAGAATGGTTTAATAAATAAGATTCTCAATACTATTAATATTAAAAGACTAAAGTTCTTAACTTGTACGTGGGATACAAATTTAAGAGTTTTAAATTCATTTTGGGCTACGTTACTGTTTTTCTAAAGTAAAGTGGAGATTTGCTCCCAAAAATATTCAGAAAATAGAAAATCTGTGCACCCAATTTTTCGTGTAATTTGCAGAAGTTTCATCCATGTTCAAACGCAAAATTTTAACACTAAAAGATGCGAGAATTTTAAATGATTAATTTAGGGTATTCGTATCATAATTTTGTCGTCTGTATCATAATCTGTCTATCATAACAAAATGGCTTCATCATCATTGAATCCAGAGAACTTTAACGTCGCAAAAATGATGCTATTATATTTTTATGCAGTTAGGAAAATCTAAATCTTGTTGATTTTATACTTACTTAAATATATCATTAAAAATGAGTGGTCTATATTAAAAGGTTACCTAAATGGACTTATTTAAGTTTTAAATCTAGACAACTCAAATGTTACTCCTATTTATGAATACATTAAAATCCAACCTTCTTTTAACATATTTGATTATTCGTAATAAAATGAAAGTGCAGGTGTCTGTAAGTTTTTCCCTTAAACTCTTAAATGTGTCTGAAACACAAGTGAAAAATTAAATTGGCAGCCGCCACACATAGAAATTTCTCCTGTTTATAGAAATGTTCAGTGTTTAATTAACTTTGATAAAAATTGATAAATAATTTATTTTTACACCAAATATATAGGTCTCTAATAGGAGTTGTTTTCCATACATGTCTTGTATGTTATTTTATTTAACCGTTTGAGTTCCAGACAGCGAGATCGCGCTCCTCCTGGTCACTGTCGAAAAATGCTAGCGAGTGCGCTATTATCTGTTGTGTAATTATCCGACAAGAATTTTCATCAAATATCAAGGAAAATGGGACATAATCGCCATCGCGTCACTGTTTGGCATTTTTGACCGAATATTTGCAAAGGGTCGTTGCACTCAAACGGTTAAACGTCTCTACCTTTATAAAAATATTGCTGCATGGAAATCTTTTATGAATTTCATTGCACTGTTTCGTTCTCGAAGATAGCTACTGCAAAGCTAGGTTAATCTTGGAGTGTGGAGAAAATTCAAATTCAAATTTTAGATTCAAAAATATACCAGATGATTAATATAAAGTATTTATACTTAAATATGTGTTTTTAATTTAATTTTCAGGACATTAATTCCATTGCAACCTATAAAAGGGAAGAAACCATCTGTAAGCCAAAGGTTAGATCGTTCAAATTTTTTAGATGATTTGAATGAAACTAATCCTTCTTTAATATCAAGAGCTGACGACAATATATCGCCTTTGCGAAGGCCTTATTCCAGCAATGTAAATGACAGAAATATGGACGATAATGCCAATAATCAAAATTTTAAGAGGGTTGATAGAAATCGTGGAAACAGTCAGTATAGTAATAATAGAGGAAGTCAGGGGGGAGGCTGGAGTAGAGACAATAACCAGAACAAAAATGATAGATGGGAAAGACAATCAACAAAAAGTGATACGAATTTTAATTTCAGTAGCCCAGGCTTTAAAGCTGATTATCCGGGATTGACTACTCCTCCTGACCACAGTAACAGTAAGGAAATTGATTTTACCTTGAAACTTAAAAACAAAACAACAGATAATGCAACTGCTGCTTCCGCAATCTCTAATTCTAATGAAAAGCAAGATGATACCTCCCCTGTTCTGCAAAATACATCGTTATCAAGTAATTCCAGCAAAAATAGGTGCTCCAAGAAGCCATGGAAAACTCCGTATCCCTTTCCTAATGATCAATTTTTCCCGGTTATAGTACAGTACATCTCAGAATCGAATCCCACGTTAATATGGGTGACAGATTTATCTCTTGATGATGCTTGTAACAAACTTTTAAAAGAGATAAATAAAAATATATCCCCTGAAACAAAAGAATGCTCAAATTTGGAATTGAACGTTGGAGAAGTAGTGGCTGCACCATTTGAAAGCCTTTATTATAGAGCGGTTATCTTGGAAGAGAAAAGCCCTTTAAATGAAGTTAGGGTTCGATTAATTGACTATGGAAACGACTTTTACATCAATGTGAACAAACTAAAGCCTCCCATACCTTTGATGAAGAATCTGAACGCTTACGCTTTCTGTGTGAGATACAAGGGTGTGTCAGTAAAAATAGGAGAAAATATAACTATTCGCATTACCGGAAAAGAAAACAATGATATCTTCACTGCGGAAGAGAAAGAACAGCGTGCTCAAAGCACAACTCCTAATGAGAATATCTTAAAGCAGTTAGCCAAAGGTACGAAAATTTCTTTAGTAAAAATTATTGGAAGTAAAAAGGCTATAGTTCTCATGGATAACGCTGCAATAATCGCTCAACTAAGCAACTTGACTTCCATTTTATCCGGTGAAGAAAGCCCAAAATGGAACTTTTCTACTCCACCAAAAATAGGAGATTTAGTTGTCGGTAAAACTGATAACAATACGTGGGAAAGAGGTTACCTTCTTGGTTCTGCGAAAGAAAAATACGTTTTGTACTGCTCTGATATTGGTCAGGTTGAAGTTATTAATGAAATTAAAATGGTACCCACGGAGCATAGAGAGATTTCCACATTAGCTTTTGTATTAGAAATTAATAAGCCATACATCTCAGAAGAAAGCCTAAGGGAAAAGTATTTCATAGCTGGTATTCCCTTGTCATTGAAGCCATGCGGTCAAGATCTACCATTAATTTGTGATTTATACTGTGGACATGACAAACTTGCTGAAGTCGTGACAAATCCCTGGTCTGGGAATTTTGAAGAATTGGGATTAGAATCTTGGTTATGTGTACCTGGAGTTAAAGATTCTGTTAGAATTACTCATGTTGAAAGTCACTGCGAAGTTTATATTTGCTGGGATAAAAAATGCAATTATTATTCGTCATTATTTAATGAACTTGGGCAAGATGGAAAATCAACGGATGCAACATCCGGAAAAATAGTACTTGCTCCCCACAATAATCAGTATTTTCGATGTAAAGTTCTGGATAAGGCTGATAATGAAATTTCTGTCTTAGATATTGATTCCGGCTTTAGCTTTAAAGTACAATCGGATTTAATTAGAGCAGCGAACGATTTTGTAAAATGCGCCCCAGTGTACACTTCGAGAGTAACACTTTTGTACCTTAACAAGATTACACCATGCGCTTCAAGCACCGCCCTTTCGCTACTGCAGTCATATGTAAAAGAAAAAAAATCTTTCATTTTAACATTTGAAAGATGTGAAAATACCGTGGAGCTTTTCGTTGATGAAGATATGAAATCTTCACTTAACAAACAATTAATACCATTCTTGTTTGAACATGATTCTAATAATAAGAACAGTGACTTTTTAAATCATTCAAACCATGAAAAGGATGTTGCAGTACTCAATGAAAATGGGAAAGATTTTATTCAAATTGAGGATATCGAAATAATTCCCATACCTACGAAAAGTGGGATAGAAATCCTTGTTTTAGACGACAGTATGCTGAGAGATGGAGTAATTACTTGTTGTATTTTTGATCCGGTACTTTTAAAAAAGCAAGAAACAGAGTATGTGGAGCCTATCCGAAAATATTGTACAGATGCCAGTCTACCTCAGGAATATTCTCCAAGGTAAGGTCTTGTGATTTTCATACAACAGAAACATATAAGATCACTTTTTTAGTAGTTTTGATTATTAAGCTAAAATTAAAATGATCTTGAAGATCACACTTCTTGAGATTCTGATTCGTACATATTATTTTGTTTTCTCGTACACATACAGAGTTTCTCAGTAAAAATTTATTAATTAAATATATATAAGCGAAAATAATTTAGTACAAGCGGGCAGAAGGCTGATCCATACGTGAAAAACGACTGCCACACTGACTAAGGTGTTATCAGTAGCTTTTCATGGCAGCTATTAACAAAAGTATTTACATCAAGAGTCCTAACAGTTGTAGAACCTTCTTCAATCTCTTCCACTTCATCAGTTATAATGCTATAAATATTTATAATTGATATTAAGAGAATAGCAAATCATATTTTAAATACAAAATCTGAGTAAATGGTAGAGACATCTTCGTGCACCAAATATGTTATGCTTTTCTGAGAAATTTCAGAAAAAAACGTTTTTATATCATTCTTATAAGATTTCCATTGTGAATTTGTACTAATTCTTCTTTTGTAGGGTAAATGAGGTGTGCTTTTCAATGTTCGATGAAGACGACCAATGGTATCGTGCGGTTTGTCTTAAAGAATTGAAAAACGACGAATTCTTGCTGTTATACCTTGATTATGGAAACACAACCATCGCCAACAAGACGAAAATACGGAAGATGTCTAAAGAGTTCCTATATCCATGCATGGCGAATACGTGCATTATCGATGGTAAGTTAGTACTCGTCAAGTAAAATATCCGCTAATTTTTTTTATGTAGGACTTTCGCAAACCGTATCTGATGAATTGCTTACCAAAATAAAAGGTATTGTTTATACAGATGCTCTGGTAAAGGTCGATAGTATTGAAAACGTTGATGATTCTTATTTGATTAGCATTGGAGATGTCAAAAAATTATTATCTTAAGCAAAATACCCTGGAGGTATTTAAAAGGCGATAACTTGCGAAGCTATCAAATTTTAAAAGAAAATGACTAAGTTTATAGAATACTTTATTAATATTTGATTTGAATTGACAAAATAATTTATAATAAAACGTTTTTTGTGCATAATTTAGAAGACGCTTTGAGTAATTCTTTTGTTGATTAGCTTATACTTTAAAAAATTAATTACATAAGGAGAAAAATACAAGTAAAAAGGTCAAATTATGATTTATGTGTAAAACTGCCCAATTCGTAATGAGAAAAGTATGGAAAGTTATGTTTTAGTTTTTTATCGAAACTTTCTTCATTCAGTTGAGCAAAGTGGAAAAAAACAATCTGTAACACTTTCTTCTCGGGTCTTCCCTGAGAAGCAGCAACTCGAATTCCTTTGCAAAACTGTTCATACTTTATATTATTTCGTATTGCTTATATACATATATGTGGGTTTATTGAGTTAGGGGTTACCTTGAGTTGGAATCAGATATCTGCACAGCATCAGTTGTTTTCAGTGTACCTTCAAATGTATTTAACTATTCACACATAGTTGCATTCGACAGCAAGACCAACAGAACAGGAGAGAATTAATTCACCTATTTAAGTTAGAGAGAAATCGCTAACTCGTAATCATTCCTTCAAATACATACTGCCTTTCAACTAGCCGCGAACATATTCTTTGGATTGCAACTTAGAGAGCATGAGCGCCTAGTTCAGCGCCAGAATATGAATTGATTGAATTGGAATTCGTTTTAAAAAGTTCCCTGAAGAGCCCTCAAACATGCTACCCGTGGGTATCCGAGTGCCTAGGTACTCAATTGGGACATCTGGAATCCGATAACCATTTCCAGAAAAATATCCAAACATAGACGACGCGGTTCCAAAGAGATGCCTGATTTTGATTTACTTTAAGAACGTACGCTGTTAGAATCGCCGACTGTATATTTTATAAGCAACTGCCTCAAATACGGAATGTGCAGCTGACTAATGATAGATAAAATATCAGTTATATCAAAATATCAGTAAAATATCAAATGAACGGAGGAGATGATCTCTACACGATACTGCAACAAAATGTAGTAGTTGCAGGGCGAGGGGATGGTTAAAAACTTTATTGAAAGGTGAAGGGCTGATATTTCGGTAACGGGACGAGATATCGGTACGTTTTTGGGCTTAAATGAAAGGAAGATGCGTTCCCTACGCGGTAGTAAAATAAAATGTAGCAGTTGTAGGGCGATGAGGTGTCTAAAAACACAATTTAAAGGTAAGAAAGTAAGTACCTCGGAAGATAGAGGAGGCAGCCATATTTTTATGGTCTCAAATGAAAGAGGGACTATGAATTTTATGCGACAATACAAATAAGCTCCTTTACCAGGTTCCTGAAGTAGCCATTTTATGGAAAAAAGGGTGATTCGGTTAAATGAAAACTCGGCTAAACCGGATGCTTTCCATAGTTTAGTAATTTACAGACATACATACGTGTTAAGAGAACAATTTTATTTTAAACATTTTTCAAACAGTTCTTCCTGCATAAATGTTATGGGGAAAAATGAGAAAAATCGAGATATTAAATCTTTTTTTTTGATAACGAAGTCAATTCGGTTAATCCAAAAATTCGTAAAATCGCGATTCGATTAATCGGGAGTTTGGGTTATTGCACAGTATTAAAAATTTACATTTGTGTGAACTTCCCTTACATTATTTCGTTAAAAATTTAGAAAAATTTTAGCTAGGGCAACCGTTTTTTCTTGGTATAAGGTAAAGGATTTTATTTCATAAATGTTTTTCCACGACTTGTAAGAAAATCTAACTGGCAAGAAAATGTTCTCTGCATAAGTATAAAATTTATTTTGCCCCACATTATCCGCAAATTAATAGCGTTTTTGATTCTTCGCTGGTTTGAACTTAGTGTCGTATTTTGCGCGTAGTGCTGCACTGAAAATGTTTTCTTCCTTTTCAATAGGTAACGAAAAAACATGAATATTTTCAGTGCGCCAATGCCATGGAAATAAGGAGGAACTGACATAAACGTGAAAGTGGAGCATTTTTGAAAAGGAAAGGAGGTGAAAACAGGCACCCACACAAACCAAAAATGTCACCTGAATCACTACAACTAAATTATTGAAATATTAATCCTTGGTCAGGTACTTTATAGCAAAGACAGGATAGGCCCTAGTGACAGATGGAAAAAGCTGCTGCGTTTTTGTCATAACCTTCGAAGAGAGAACAAAGAAGGAGCGGAACACCAGAAGAAATCCCATGTAACTTAGGTGAAGCCAAAAATTTTCTGATTGTGTGCGTGTTTGACAGCTTGACCTAGGAAATTTCCATATAAAGTTTCCTGGGTTAACCCAACTGTCAATTTTTACACTATAAAGTGAACCGAATTTTATACGTGCCTTGTTGTTCCCGCTCCTTTTCCGTTGTATGCTCGAAGATTACGTTTATAGACAGATTTAAGCACGTCTCTGATTTATACTTTGATTTAAACGTAGCACATAAAAAGTTCTTATGTTGACAGATACGCGGCTCCACAATCGATAAGTGAGTGTATTTCAAACAAAAAGTGGCTGTGGCTTGGCAACTTGAGTTTTGCGGGTTGTGTAGGTTATGCGGTGTTTTTTAAGCGGTGAAATTCTGATATTGCTTTAACTTTTTTCCGCTTGTTTAAGAAGTTGTCGATCTTAAAAGTCGTTTTTGAAAGGTCGAAATTTGGAGTGCACTGAACGAGTTATAAATCCCGGAAAATGGCGATGTCAAAACCATGGAATCCGATGGAGGATGCTTTTAAAAATAAAGAATTCAATAAGTACCAGCAAGGACCAGGGGCTGATTTAGACGATGACCTTCAACCAGGAGCTCTGGCATCTGGAGGTGCGAGGAAAAAATTCCGTCTTTGCCTGAAAAATGTCCCAAAGGAAATGACGCCGAAAGCTGTGCAGAATCTTTGCTCAAATTATGGAAAAGTTCTGGAGATTCACAATCCTGCTTCCACACCGTTTCTTTTTGTCTGTTTTGCTACTTTGAAGTAAGTTATTTAAAAGCATTTGAATTTGATTGCAAATGTTGGTTTTCCAGTGACATGGAGAGGACACTGACTGGTCTGAAGGATAATCCACATGGCATAGTTGCTGAACTAGCCAGGGACAGGAGTGATCAAAATAGTCAGAACAATTCAAAAACTACAAACTTTACAAAAAATCGGGATGAGAACAAAAACCCTTCGAATCAAAATCAGAACCAAAACCAGCTGGATATGTCGAAAAGGTATGTTTTAAATTTTAGGCATGGAGTCGCGATTCATTTGATGTGATTTTTTTTTTGTATAACTTTTTCCGAAGTGTGACTAAAATAACAAATATTCCGAATTAGTCTGCGCTTCCAGGGGGTTACAGGACTGGGAGTAAGGGCATTAGTTTTTCTAATACCTGTTTTTTGAAGAAAGAAAGAAAATGTTAGGCATGGCATGTCACTAAAAAAGGCATAGATAAAAAAAGTGTTGTGTAGATTATTTTTGGGGAAGGTTAAGTATTACCACAAATAAGCACAAATATCCAGGCCTAATGCATTGCTTGAGACCGAATCCTATTTTGCGGCTAGCAGAACGTACCTTTCCAGCCCCTCGACTCCTTTGCCCACAATAGAGCATGCGTGTTGTGATCAACCAACAGACTTGGGTTTGGCATTTGGCCACATTTTTGCTGAATCGTTTGTTTTTCTGCTAGCCGAAAAAAAGAAATCGGTCCCAGATAATGCACTAGGTCTGGACATCTGAGTGTTTATCTGTGGTATTACAAAGGGTGTCGAATTTAATTCCACGAATGTTTGTATTTAGTCAAAGCCTTAAGAATGCCTTAAGATATGGAAGTTCGACATATAGTTCGGCAGCCCATGTACTTTTATCTTAAAACAGTTTATGGCTTGCAGTTTATCATCATTAATCAGTAGAATACAATATTTTCTACTCGAAACGATTGTCGAATATCGTGATTTGCTAATGAAAATAGAATACAAATCTTATTCCAGTACTGAACTGAACTTATTTTGGAAAAAACCACTTCATTAATGAACTTAAATGTAAATTATTTTGAAAAAAAGGTTAGTTTGATTTATTCCAGTATTCAACTAGGCAATCGAAATATGGTGTGTTAGGAGAACCGAACTTTTGGGAGGTGACAGAATACAACATCTACAACTATTTAGCCAAACTCCTATGGTTTTCGAGGCGTTCGCCAATATCAGAAGATTTTTGCATGGTTTTCAAAATCTCATCCCTTTTCCAAACATAATTCCAATTTCAACCCAAATGGAATTGCTTGCATGATTATTATTTGTTTTATCTGCTTACTTAATGTTAACCATTTCAGTGTCACTGTTAAAATCTATGTAAAAATGGTTTTCCAGCGAGAGAGGGCTTTTCAAGCTGTTCAAGTTCATATCGCTGATATCTCGGGAACTAGATAAAGTATTAGTACGTGTTTGGTCTCAAATGAAAGGAGAATATGATCTCTACACGATACTACAATAAAATGTACTGGTTGCAGGACGAGTGGGTGGTCAAGACCGCAATTAAAACTTTCAAATGCGCTTTTGAACACCTCTTCACCGTCCAACTACTAAATTTTATTACAGATAAGAAGCAATGCTAATTTGTGCGGACAAAGGCAGATAGAACTACTGCACACATTCTACGCCGTATTTCATGGCCGTGACCAAACTTTAATAGGATCACTTTTTCTAGAAGGGGAAATGAATTTGATTACTTTTTTGGAAGTAGCACGCTTTTCACGGCCTAGCTAAAGTGCGTGGGTTTAAATCTACTCTCACATAGTAAAACATGTAGCGCAGTCAGTCTGGGTTTGTGTGGCACGTGTTCTTACAAAAACTAACAAAAACTTTCTGTAAAAATCGTTTTTAATCTGATTCTAAGAAAAAAAAAAAGGCCTGCCACATTAATTTAGAATGGAAGGATGAAAAATAGCGGTCTACAAATATAAAAAAATTTTATAGTTTTTCTCGGAAGCCAGCTAAATGAGCTCAATTTTATTTTACCAGGCCAAGTTAATTGTGAGAAAATTCTAAGAAATTGTGCCGAATTTTTCTGCAAATCCTATTAAATAATGAATAAATTTTTCCTTGCAACTATGAAGAAATCTTCCCCTCGCTTCAGGAGTTGTATTTTTCTTCCAATTGTGATTTTTGGCTACCTACTTTGTCTCTCTCAATTTAATTATTTTATTTCTCTTATATAGATAAATTGGCAAACAAAGCCAAATATTCAAGGTCAACCAGAAATTTTCATTGCAATGTTCGAATATTGGGTTTCTTATTTACGTTCGTTGGCCAAAACCACAATTCGAGAGAAAATCTACCTCTAGTAACAAAGGGGAAGTGTTTTTACAGCTACACTAGACAATTTATTTATTATTTGTAAGGATTTGAGGAAGAATTGCCGACAATTTCTTAAAATTTCTGTAGAATTAATTCGGCTTCAAAGATAAAATTGAGTTCGACTAGATAGTTTTATAATCTTCACAGAATATCCCAGTTTGATTTCGTAAACATTAAAAATTCTGAGAAAAACTATAAACTGTCAGAGGTTTAGGGATTACTATCTTTCTTCAATTTTAAGATAATCTGCCAGGCTTTTTCTGAGAACTGTACTAGCAAGAATGATTTCTGGAACATGTTTTTATTTATATTTTACATGGGGAGTACATATAAGCACAACTTACGAAGTAGAAATTTTCTACCTGAAGGTATGGCCTCTCGAATTCAGTCAAATTACATTGATTCTTATGGGGACTACACGATAAAACTTGTTCTTCACCTGATAGTGCTTAAACTATCCATTCTACGGAATTAAAGCCAGGTTATTTACTTCTCTAATGATACAAAATTTATTATGTGTTATTTAACAAAATCACATAAAATTTTCAGTCCAAACGAAACTCTTACCATTTTTCGTTTATATACCAGCGACAGTCAGAAGTAATCCAGTCACAGTTTACGGTCATTTTCAGTGCAATGACATGAAAAATTTTTGGAGTTTATTTCGAATGCAAAAATGTGTTTAACAATGGGTGCATTCATAACAATAAGCGGCTTTTAGCGGCTAGCCAACATTTTCGGCTTACTTGTTATTAATGCAAGAGCTAACTCATCCGCTAACTTAGCCTTTGTCAAAGTTCTTCAGCCCAAGAATTTGAGGCTAATTAAACCACTGAGCTTAAGCCTATCAGCTTATCTATTAGTCTAGGCTGACAGCGGCTACGAGTTATGAATGCACCCAATGACTTATGTGTTATATACTATAATTATTTTCACACCAATAAAAAGTAGTCATATCAGATTTAAAATTTCTAGAAGATCATTTTTAAGTAGAAAGGAATTAATGCAAATTGATCTGAATTTTAGTTCCGCACCTCCCAATAGTTGTGTGCATTATTTTAACTGGTTCACGGACT